>LPNX010077411.1:30622-107042 GCA_001517045.1 Pseudotsuga menziesii
GTTTTGTGTTGAGCGTGAAGCTTTGGAACACATGAAAAGATAATTTGGAAGTGTTGGGCATAATCCCTAGAGCCTTCCATGTTGATGTTGAGAATAAGCTATAGAACATTGGATCCTTGGCCATTGTATCCCTAGGTGTATCCTACAAATACATACTAGCATTATTGTTGAGCGAGGAGCTTTGGAATTGCACTAAAATTGTAACTCCTTGTTGTTAGCGTTGAGTATGGGCTCAGGTAAGCACTAGGAGTTACTGGAAAGAATTAATGATTCGCGAGTGAAAATGACTTGAGTAAATATTGATCTCATATGACTTATTTATAAGTGATTAAATGAAATCTCGAGTTTCTGTATCTCATCAAGTACTGAAGAACTACCATGTTATACGAGGGAATCCAACATGCAAGGATGTTTAGAGTTTCCTAACCTAGTATACCTAACCACCTACCTAATGACCTTAATGAAGAAAGTGTGATAAGTTTAGGGATCATAATATATGATACCGAAAGACAAATGTTAACAAATGTTATATTATTATATATTTTATATATGGTATGTATAAAGTGTAAGCGTAGTAATAATATTAATAATATAAGAAAGAAGGAAAAGGTCCATCTATTATTTATTAATACTAAAAGAAATTAAATATTATAATACCTACAAAAGTCCAATTAGGAACTAGTTAAAAGTTCCTAAGTTAAAATATTAAAAGTACCTAAATTAAATAAAAAGGGTTAAATCAAGAAATCAAATGATTCTTGATTTAACTGCCCCTTTGACTGAAAATTATGTCTATAAATTCCTAGGAAAAAGAGAGGCTTGGGGATCTCTTCCATCTTTTAGAGTCATTATTATGCCTGATTATTCTCAAGAGAATTGTTGGAGAACATTTTCCTAAGAGGAAAAAGGAGAACTAATCCAAACCTGATATACCAGTTAGGGAAGCCTTACCTTAGGATCTCTAAGCTACTTGCATGTTGGAACCAGCTCAGGGGATCCACATTAAAACCATGAACAGTTTCGGTTCGTGGTTGCGTGGAACATGGTTGTTCCCAAGTGATTCAGTCATTTATACAGAGGTCAGATCTACTTGTGAATTGTTAATGTTGGGTAATTGAGTGTGCAGTTTTCAACCATTAGAAGAGTTTCACTTCTTAGGTATGAGGTTCTTGACTGCCTATTTCATTATCTAGAATAAGTGTTGGCTAGATGATGCAAGTGTTTATATTATATTTTCTAACCCTATGTACCTTTGTTTTCGTGTCAAATTATTTTAGGGTTTACATTTTCATTATAAACCTAGGCTGTAATTTAATCATTGAATAAGAATTATCAAGGGTTTTGTTCTTTCAATTTTACTTATGTATTTTCATTTACAACTTAAACTTGGGTTCCTAAGACCTAGGAACTATCCTAGTAGGGCCTGTGTGTTTATTTGTCTATATATTCTACTAGCATATTTCATATTGCCAACAGAGCTATGTGTAGAAGTAAAAGACTATTTTAGATTAAACTTTAAACCAAATATAAACATAAAACATAGTTAACTAAAAATATAACCTAATAAATAGATCATTATATAAATATTATGTATAAATAAAACCAGCATCTAATTAAACAATATTATAAACTCAGTGTTCTTTATCTAAGGATAAATCATAAATTCAAAGTAACTAATCTAAGATAAAAACCCACGAAGACCTCTCAGGGTTTGTATAACTAGACTCATGCCAAGAATATGGATAACCATTATCACTTCTTATTAATCAAATAATATCATAAAGTAAATCAACAATCCAAGTATTGAGACCATCTAATGGTCCACGATTTATATTATCACTAAAAATTAAATCTACGAAAGCTTATGCAGTAATTATCCACATAAACAAACCCTTGCAAATATCATAATTCAAGCCCTTAAATATCTACGAATCCTATTATAAATCAGATGCCATATACAAAAGTCCCTACATAAATAAAATCCAACATAATATCATTACAGTATTCATTTATAGAAAACATAATTTCACAGATGTCATAGGATCAATCCTTGTGGGAATCCAAGCCCAAATCATATCCATTTAAATTAAACCCTCATCATAGTAAATGAGCTAGGATCGAACCCTGTAGGGTCTAGTAATAATTTAAAATGCGAGGCTATATTTCTTATATGCAGGTTGTAAAAAAAACACAAACTCTCTACACAAAGGTTGAAAGACCCATTTTAATATACATGCTGTAATCTATTGGCCCTCAACATTTTACATATATAACTCATTATAATAATCAACATTTCCAAATCTTACAACCCTATCTATGTTTACCAATATTGACGACTGAAATTCGCAGGGTTACACCACAGACAACCCCCATATCATATCATAAACAATAATATGCTATCACACCTACAATGGTGGGAAATGCCAATGCCATACAACATGGCCCCAAAGCCATAACACTGCTACACATTTCATCCATACAACCAATGGAACCAATGAATGCGAATCCACACAGTCCATAAATAATAACCATAGAAATCAACGCAACATATATATTTAAACACAGTATTTATAAAAACCATTAAAGAGTTTACACAATCATTTAATTTCGGCCTTGCACCATTGAAAGTAATGGTTCTACGCATTTCTAGTATCATAACCAAAAATTTATTTACAAAATACATAGAGCCTATCAAGAACTACCTAGGCCCTTTTCACTGCACAGAGAACCCCTTTTTCTAAACCCCTTTACATTTCAAGTTCAATCCTGAAGGCATTTAAAACCCAATGACAAAACTCCAAGCTTGTCGCATTTCAAAACACATAGCTCATTTAATCTATAGTCAAACCCCAACCCAAAACACATCCGTTAGAAAACAAACCCAAGCAAATCAAACCAATTACGAGTGACAAATCAGTATTAACCATGAAGCTAAGAGGGGGCAAGTAAAAACTTGTACAACAGGATTACCTGAATGGGTATGGCTTTTCCCATGACTTTTCGTACAAGGAATGACCCAAGCTCGCTTTGGCACACCCTGTAGCTTGCAAGCACATATAGGAACCATGATGTGAGAACTATGAACCATATTCAAACCAAACAAGCAAATTATTCTGTGAAACCAGAACACCGCTCATACCTATCAAGCCATTGTCGTTTCTCCTCTTTCCTCCACGAGGGACCAGAGCTCAAGTAGCAAAGCTGCGAATGAGCCAATATAATTACTGATTCAAGCCCTAATTTGGGTTTCCACCTTTCCCAAGGCACATTTATGTTGCCACTCTCACCTCCAATATGATTTACAAAGACCTACAAATCCATAGATCTAGGCACAATATTAAACCTTGTCCCAAACCTTTGTGAATTGCATAAACCCATTCATGGATCAAAGAAATTAGCCTTTAATCCCTAATTCCATGGCATATGAAATATGACATGGAAATGTTTAAAACCAAGGGTTTTAAAAATGTATTATTTTCCAACTATTTAAAAACCATATAGCAAGAATATGATAGGGCGTAATCAAGTCCTAAGCATTTACACCATGGTAAATAAGTGTCACATAAATAACAATTATGTGTCACACAAGTAATAAGTGTAGTAGTGACCCTATCACTATCATAAAGTCTGTAATTATGACAATAACAATCAATATAATGTCACTAGGATAGAGATGCAAATTTGAGCGCTACTGGTGAAACGATCAGTACTTTCCATTAAAATTTATAAACAAGTTTTCGTTGCCAAGTATACCTCCACAGAAATAAGACAAGAATGCATTAGTTTGTTAGAAATAAGCAAGCATGATGTGACAAGTAGAAACTATTACATCTCAGGTGATTATCAGGGAACCTAGTCCCGCCACTCCACCCCTTTATCCATTGACAAAGTCAAGTTAGAATCACGTATACGATAGTAAGAACATGTTATAAACAATGAAGTATGTAAACAAATAACTAACTTACATACCAATGCTCAACCATAGTAAAAATACTAGTCAACCTTATTCCATCGTAAGTAAGCTAATAATAACCGCACCGGGAATTATGGAAGCGGGACATATGAACATATTACAATAATACAACAGTACAAATAGCGTATGATACATTCTACAAAGTTCAATTAATGTGCAGCATAGGTAGTTTTGACTAGCCTAATAATTTTTATTTATTCTCAATTTTTGGGGACATTACAAATACCTAAGAAGAGATTTGTACCTCAAGGGATTTGATCCCTCTCGACACTTCATAGAGCCTAGGATTTGGATCTAGTCTCGTTTATTACTTTCTTGTTTATATTTTGTGATCTGTCAACAAGTTTGTAATCTGTCGACAAGACAATATTTTGACATTAAAAGCTATCTGAACTTAAATTTGTTGTCGTGAGATAGTTGTTCGTTGTAGTTTGTGTGGTTCGAAGAAGGAGCTGCACAAGGAAGGGCTCCTGGTCTTACTTAGTCATTTTCGACTAATGCATGAATCTATGATTTTATATATGTAGGCAGTGAGGTATCATGTCTTAAATAGTGTAAGGAATGAGCTCTACTTTTTCAGGCACTAAGGAAAAAAAAGAAGGTATAGATGACCTGAATTTGAACCCTAAACTATCCTTATCCTTTTAACCTCCAAAAAATGTTTAATAAACATCATGTAACTGTTGAGTCCAAAATTGGTTCCTTTTTAACCACCTTTAATCACCTTTCTTCCCTTGTTTTACACTGCTTAGCATGCCAATCAAACTGACTTTATTCACTTTATTCCCTAAATTGTCAAGGTAAGACTGATTATTGTTTTACCTTATTAATGCTTATTCTTGTAGACAATTAAGGCTATTTATCTCTCAAAATTGTGCTAATATGTGTGATCTATGAAGATAATGTGAGATGAGCAGAATGCAGGGGGATGGAGCTGAACAAGTCTAGGGACAAGGGATGGTCGTGACATAAAAGGGATCCTCAATTTGTCCATCATCTATTGAGGCACGTGACATTCCAAACAAGATCCGGTCAGAGTAGCAGTAATAGAATGTGCTATGATCGAGGGATCTTCAGCGTAGTTGCTCGAATATTATGGCGATCTGAGAAGATCGCCACTTATGGGCCAGTCAACAGTCTTCTCGCATTTTCTATAATTGTATCATGCCACGTCTTGTAACAACCGGTGTTATTCAGGGCGCCTGAAGATCAGAGATCTTCATGGCTGCCCTTTGTAATAGGATTGGACGTTATCGCTTGTATGTATAAATACAGAAAGCTGTCTCAACCCAGGGGGTTGGAAAATAGTTAATTCATTTGGTGTATTGACAGCGGGAGCAATCTGTGATAATTCTTCCTTTTTAATACAAAGAGCTACTGCTGGTTTAAGGGAGCTGTACATTGTTCATCCAGCGTCTCTGTGTGAAGGCCTGGCCCGCCTTCCACAGAGATTGCTGAGTTAAGGTAGGATCTTTTAATTCATGGTTGTGTGATGTTTCGTTAATATGTGTGCGCAGTAGTAGTATGTGTGATTTACAGTATTGCATTTTCCTAAGATCAATAACTGTAACAGCGTAACAGTTGACTGACTAGATATTCTTTATGCAATTTATTCAATAGCTGTACACAGCTCTGTTCATCTCATGGTTTCAGATTGACATCCCACGAACCCTTTGTAATTCTTTGATTGTTATAATTGTTGATCTTTGTTTCTGCAATTCAATTCTTAGAATAGCCGAGCTTGATCTGTTGCAATCGAATTTCTAGATTACAATTAATTTATGATTACGGATTCTAAGTGTGATTACATCAATTAGGCAATTCATTTATCTTGGGTTATGAATAGGATTTCCTTTCTGTTGGTAATTAGTATTGAATCTGATTTCATTTCTTGTTGATGCCTAGAAGGAAAAGGTTGAATTTGTAGAGTTAGAAGATTGGTGGGATCACACAGAGTTTGAGGGATGAACATAGTTGTTTAAGAGCAGTATTAACTACAATGATTTGGGTGTTTAAGCATATATTATGCACTTACCCTTTGAAACAAAAGAATTCCTCGGGTTGAAAATGAATTTCGTAAGCTCTGTGTGTTGATAATAACTTATCTACATTTAGGGTGCTCGACATTTTGGCGCCGTTGCCGGGGAAGGGTAAAAATTAAACACTATCATTAGTTGCATTTGGTAATTATTTCTAATCAGTCTCTTTTTATTCTCTCTGATAAAATGATTTGGGTTGTATGAATACTAGAAGGGTAAAACGTGATTAATTCCCAACTCCCAAAACCCCACAAGATACTAACAGTGCAGGTGGCTCGGGTCGAGGTCGAGGAGTACCATTGGGCAGAAGGACATTCATTGATGACCTTGTTGACAGAACTGATTCATCCACTAGAGCTCGTCTTCAAGAAACTCCTAACAGAAGAAACCCTGCTGATCCTGGGGCGCTAGCGTCGGGATCCACGGTGGAGAATGCACGAGCAGCTGCGACGTCCTCAGCCATCCCTGTAGACAAAGACACAGCTGTTACAACGGGACCTGCTGGTAGAGGTACGAATTATCACATTAACGGGAGGAGTGTAACTAAGGAATAGTGGGATCAGTACCACCAGAAGCTCCTGGGACAGTGGAAAAATGAAGAAAAGAACGAGGAACAAGAGAAGGATGAAGAAAAGAACACAGGAGGAGATGAAGAGGAGAAAACAGAAGAAGAGATGAGTAACAGACACGGGGCTGATGAGGAAGAAGTGATGGGAGAAAAATATCATCATGAGAATCGCTTCCTGCCAGAGGGAACAGTGGCTACATTGCAATTTCCGATTCAACAACCAGATGGGGCAGCTCCTATGAAGAATATCTCACCATCGATGTTACCTCGTTTCCATGGAAAGGTGGCGAAAGACCCAGACGAATTCCGTTTTGAATTCGATATTCTTTGTCACAGCTACGATTATATCACTGATGCCCAAAACATAAAACTTTTTCCTGCTACCTTGAAGGACATTACGCTGATTCATGAGCCTTGGGGGAGGGACCGTTACTAATTGGGATGCAATGAAGCAGGTGTTCCTGGAGAAATATCAAGAATTTTGTAACACCAAGGATAAGAGAGAGGAGTTATTTAAAATGGTGCAGAAGGAGGACGAAAGTTTGGAAGATTTCGTGGAAAGACTGCTGTACAACGTGTAGAGAGCTGGGCAGACGAACATGGGACTGGATGTACTCAAAATAATCTTGCTTCGGGGAATCAGGGATGATTATCTAGACATGTTAAACCTGCTTGGTAAGGGAGACATCTCCAAAGAACCTTTCGACAAAATTGTGGAGCTGTGCAAAAGATACTCCAGAGGGTCTTCCAGGAATAATAAGCGGGATAAACGAGAAAAGCTGGAACGTGACATCTTCGACCGAACTCAGAAGTCATCCAACGGAGGCGCTACCCATGCAGAGATAGGCAATATACTTGAAAATTTTAAAACAGAAATGATGAGCTCCATCTCTTCGGAAATTGATGTCCTGAAGGCGAAACAAAAACAAGCAGTAGAGGATCTCACATTAGGTGTGTTCTGCCCCCGATGTAGAAAGAATCATCCATTGAGAGAATGCCCGCTTGACAAAGTGAATGTATGTCAGCTGTGTGAGCTGAACCATGACATGAAGGAATGCCCTTCACTTCCTCAAGTCAAGGCTGTTCTGCAGGCATCAAACCTGGATGTGGAAGCAGCCTACTTTATTGCACAGAAGAAACCGTGGCAGCCTCGAAATCAAGGTATGTCTCCAGACTCTCTTCCATTTTTGAACAATATGGGGAATTGGAATAATATGCAAAATGTGAATACACAATTCCCTTCAAATTATACGCAGTGGAATTCCTCTCAACTTGCAACGCAAAACTATAATTCATGGAATCCCTGGACACAGCCACCACCCCAACCTACATCGTGGATTCCTGGATGGAGGAATTTTCATCCTGGGAACCAGTTTCCTCAACCATCTCTACCTCAACAAGCATCGTATTCTCCTCAATTTCCCCAATTCCATCAAATTCCTCCATATCCTCAATAGTTACCTCCATAGTCACAGCTGCAGCTGCAAAACAATTCTGTCCCTAATATACCAATATGACCCCAGCTGCCTGCCCAACCTAATCCTAACCCAAACAATAAAGCAGTCCACCAATTGGAGACTGTCAACATGCCAGTCTACTCTCTTTCCCCTGTACCCTGTAATGAAATCCATTTACGATCTGGGAAAATTGTAGAACCTGTAACTACAGAGGATGTTTCATCCCCTGAGCATAGAGAAGAGGAGAGATTACAGCATCCATTTGACTCAATTCCCATCATTAAGGATGCTGGGCATCGCTTAGAAGGAATGGCTGAACCATCCAACGACAAACCTGACGAGATACAGCCTTCCCATCTGATAAAGCAGCCGCCATACCACGAGAGACTACTGCTACCAAAAATGGGGGGGGGAAACCTCAGTTTAACCTCCTCGGAGAGTTAAGGAACCTTTATGTTAAAATTCTCCTCCTTCAAGCTCTCCAAGATGTGCCGATTTACGCTAGAACAGTTCGGGAGCTGTGTACAAGAAGAACACAAAGGAAACTCAGGGATCCTCCCACGGTTCATGTCATAGGAAACTTATCGGCATTAATAACAGGAAAAGCCCCTATGACTAAATACGATGACCCTGGTAATCCTACTGTTACTGTACAGATAGGACAGACACAGATACCCAACGTCCTAGTGGATCTGGGAGTAGCAATCAACGTTATAACTATGGAAACTGTAAAGAAGCTTGGACTCACTAAGTTTAGACCGACCCCTACTATTTTGGAATTGGTGGACAGATCCACCATCAGACCCGAAGGGATTTTGGATGACCTTGTTATATCAGTAGATTCATGGGAGTACCCAGCTGACTTTTTGGTGTTACAACCAAAATCGCAGCTGGGGGGACACCAATTGATCCTGGGGAGACCGTGGTTGGCCACAGCTGATGCTTGCATCAGCTGTCGATCGGGGTCCATGACTATATCTGATGGTATGGATACTAAAAACATCACCCTGTATCCTCCAGCTCGGCCAAGTCTAGAGGCTGAAACATCCCTTTGGATAGAGTAGGAGGAGGAGGAGGAGGATGTCCAGCCATTATTAACTATAGGGAAGGCCTTAACCTTTAAAAATGAAATAGAATATGATACCATTAGCAATTTCATTAGTGAACCCACTTCAGTGAATATAGAGGTTTATCAAATTCTAAACACTACCCTAGGCAAGGAAGAACAAGAGAATCTTATGGAAGAAGCCTTGGTTGGTGCCACAAACATAATCCCGGTTGTGAAAAATTCAGAAATCATTCCTATTGAGGTAGAACCTGGAAGGACTTTGAATATCAATCCTAGTCTCTCCTTAGAGGAGCAGAAACGCCTGATCAGCCTCTTGAAAGAACATAAGGGGGCGTTTTCCTGGGAGTACACAGATATGACGGGTATCCCCTCTAATCTGTGCACTCATCACATTTATATCAAAAGTGACTCCCGGCCGGTGTGTCAACCCCAACGACGCATGAACCCCAATCTGAGGGATATTGTGAAGGAGGAAATACAGAAACTTTTGGAAGCAGGATTTATATATCCTATTTCGGATAGTGAGTGGGTGTCTCCACTCGTGATTGTACCCAAGAAAAATGGGAAATGGAGGGTCTGTGTTGATTACAGGGAACTGAACAAAGCAACTCAAAAGGATCATTTCCATTTACCCTTTATCGACCAGGTACTTGATACCCTGTCAGGGAAGAAGTTCTTCTCCTTCCTAGACGGCTTCAGTGGGTACAACCAAATCCAAATTGCTCCTGAGGATCAGGATAAAACCACCTTCACCTGTCCCTGGGGAACGTTTGCTTACATAGTACTTCCATTTGGATTGTGCAATGTGCCAACAACGTTCCAAAGAGCTGTGATTGGCATATTCTCTGAATTAGTCAATGATAGCATGGAAATCTTCATGGATGATTTCACTCCCTATGGCAGGGATTTTGATGAGGCACTAGAAAATTTAAAGAAGGTTTTAACTCGCTGTCAACAGACTCAGCTTTCATTAAGCACTGAGAAGTGCCATATGATGATGAGTGAGGGGGTGGTATTGGGGCATTTTATCTCTGCCAATGGCATACAGGTAGACCCTGCAAAAATCAAAGCAATACAGAATATACCTACCCCTTCAACTCAGAAAGAGGTGAGAAGCTTTCTGGTACATGTTGGATATTATCGAAGATTCATAGAAAAATTCTCCAAACTGGCTTCTTCTTTGTTCTCTTTGCTAATGAAGGATGCACCGTTTGTGTGGAATGCATCATGCCAGACAGCATTCGATGAACTTAAAGCAAAGATGTCTACAAATCCCATCTTGCGGGGGCCTAATTGGACCCTACCCTTCCATATTTCCTCAGATGCCTCTGACATTGCCATTGGGGCAGTATTAGGACAACAGGAGGGCCAAAAACCTTATGCGATTTATTATGTTAGTAAAAATCTAGCCCCTGCTGAGCTTAACTACACTGTTACTGAAAAAGAGTTCCTAGCTATCGTTTACTCCATCAATAAATTTCAACATTATATCACTGGGTATCCTACATTTGTGCACAATGACCACTCTGCCATCAAATACTTAATGAACAAACCAGTTACCAATGCCAGAGTGACCAGATGGCTTTTGTTGTTACAAGAATTTGATATCACTATTATAGATAAACCTGGGAAGGAAAATGTTGTTGCTGACTTTTTATCCTGTCTTACTAACAGTGATGACAGTTTTCCTGTTGAGGATTCTTTCCTAGACGAGCATCTATTTGCACTTTCAGTTCATTCTCCATGGTATGCAGACGTTGCTAACTATTTGGTTGCAGGGAAGCTCCTGCCATATATGACAAAATGAGAAAAAAGAAAAATTATTCAGCGCAGTGCCAGGTTTTGTTGGTTAAATGGCCATCTCTTCTACACAGGGCCTGATCTTGAGATCAGGAGATGTGTAAGAGAAGATAAGATCTTTCCTATATTAAAATCCTGCCATGAGGGGCCTTGTGGAGGGCACTTTGCAGATAAAAGAACATGGCATAAAGCACTACGGATGGGTTATTACTGGTCGAATCTGTTCAGGGATGCCAAGAAGTATGTCTGGTCCTGTGACAGTTGCCAAAGGATGGGCCAACCCAATCGAACAGATCATATGCCCCTATAGCCCCAACTTGTAGTTGAACCATTTGATAGATGGGCACTGGATTTTGTTGGCCCTATCAGTCCTCCCTCCAAACAGAAGGTCTATATTTTGGTTTGTACTGATTACATGACCCAGTGAGTAGAGGCTGTAGCTTTGGCTAAAGCTAATGATCAGGCAGTAATTGATTTTCTGTACAGTGAGATCTTTACCCATTTTGGGGTGCCAAAAGAAGTAGTCACTGATGGAGGGCCGCAGTTCGTGTCACACCAATTTGAATCCTTGATCCGGAAGTATCATGTGCAGCACAGGGTGTTTTCACCTTACCACCCCCAGGCCAATGGTCAGGTGGAAAGCACCAATAAGGTTATTGAAAATATCCTTACTAAAACAGTTAATAGTCATCGAAAGGATTGGGTTGACAGGCTTCTAGAAGCATTGTGGGCATATCGCACGACTTGGCGTGACACTACAGGGTTCTCCCCATATGATCTGGTGTACGGAAAGAGTGCTGTCTTTCCAATTGAGTTTGAGATTAAAACCCTGAAGACAACCACCGAAATGAACCTGGATGTAACAGAAGCTCAGAAGCGAAGGCTGAATGAATTAAATGAACTGGACAAGAAGCGGTTAGTGGCAGTAGACCAGACTTTGTTGCTTCAGCAACAGAGATCTAATTGGCACGACCGGTTTATTAAAAAGAAGGTCTTCAGTGAAGGAGACTGGGCAATACTTTATGACTCCATATTCAAAAGAGATTTTAAAGGGAAACTGCGTACACGATGGCTAGGTCCATACTTGGTTGACAGGGTTTTTGACAATGGCACTGTCCGTCTGGTGACCATTGATGAAAATCGTATACCATTACTTGCTAATGGCCACAGACTAAGACTGTATCGTAAGCCTATATCAAAGGATGCATTCATTTCACAGATTGCTGCTGACCCAGAGTATCAGCTATTACCAGGGCAGGAACTTCTCTCTGCCTCTGCCAACCTTTGAACTGTAAATCGCACTATTGAATCACTGTACATAAATAAGTTTTTTACTGTAGCATATAACTCTTGATTTTTCTTTTCTTTTCGCATTTGATCTTTTTTGTTGTTGTTTTTTTTCAAAGAAATAAAATTGCAGGGAAGTACCAGGCGAACGACCAGAATGGGCCCGCTGAACGAGAAACGTTTTCCTTTGTTCCCTCTGTTGCATTTTCCTTTTCTCAAAATAAACACTCCCGGCAGCTGAACACACTGTCCGATAGCCGCAAATTTTTTTTTTCCAAAGGCTAGAAAATCCTTTTTCCCGGCGGCTGAACATACACTCCCGGCAGCTGAACACACTTTCCCACAGCCGCAACTTTTTTTCCAAAGGCTAGAAAATCCTTTTTTCCAGCGGCTGAACATACAATCCCGGCAGCTGAACACACTTTCCCACAGCCACAATTTTTTTTTCCAAAGGACAGAAAATCCTTTTTCCCAGCAGCTGAACATACACTCCCAGCAGCTAAACACACTTTCCCACAGCCACAACTTTTTTTTCCAAAGACCAGAAAATCCTTTTTCCCGGTGGGTGAACATACACTCCCGGCAGCTGAACACACTTTCCCACAGCCGCAACTTTTTTTTCCAAAGGCCAGAAAATCCTTTTTCCCGGCGGCTGAACATACACTCCCAGCGGCTAACCCACACTTTCCCGCGGCTGCGACATATCTTCCGAGCACCGTAGAGCTTGTTCTGGCAGCCGTGATTTCTCCCTGTACCGCCAATTTTTTTTTCTCGACACCGTGATCTTCCTTAATGGCTGTAACATCTTTTAATTGGCCGCGATATCATGCTAGGAAACTTCAATTCCGCTTTATCTGGTGGACCTTTCAGCATTACAGACTATTCTTTTGTTCTTTACAGTGGTAACTCCTATGTTACTCAAAGCACATTGATTCCGCTATCATTTATGGCTCTAACTTATTCCACTCATGCCGGCCAAATTGGCATAATTCCGACCCCGGTGACGCGATGTTTTCTCCATTTTCACTGGCGATGGAATTATGGCATTATTGCTATTATTATGATCAACTTAATGCCTGTGCACGAGCTCGGCCTTCCAGCGTCAGCAAGCACCCGGATCATCATTCCCCGCAGGTCATTCGATGCACAGTCGCACGAGGTATGGCTTTGATTTTTACATGATTAAGTGTTAATTTGGGTTTAATAATATCATTCGTGCCTTAATACGTATTACCATTATGAATTAATTAATCCATTCCCTCGTGCGACGTAAAAGCTCATAACCGCCACCTTCCCCAATTTGGCATAAAAATTTTGAACCTCCCTCTGCACTGCACTTTCCAAATTTGTCATCTCCCTACTCACATCTCCGCTCAGCGATCTGTGCATCCCCCGCTCTGCAACCTCCACTCTCGGACTCTAGAACTCTGTCACCAGGACTATGGGGCTTCCAGCTCGTCATGAACCTTTGAACACGCAGGAACTCCAAAACAATCCTGCGGTTTTTTCCATCTTTCAAGCCGCTGGCTGGATTGAATTCTTCGAGCGACTAGACGGATTTAACAGGGAAGCAGCTTTGCAATTCGCTTTACACCTCAAGGACACTCACTCTGAGGTATGGGGGCTACGGATAGAAGTTTCTGAGGCCATTATATCTGAAGTTACTACTCTTCCAATGGTGGGAAAGGCATGGTTTGAACGACGAGTCCCCACGATGGCTGCACAGGAGGAATTCCTCCGAGAGGGGGAGCACGTTCAATCATCAAAGAGAGGAATTGCTCTGCACTCATTGCCGCGACCATGGGATCAGGTTGTTGTCTTTCTCAAGAAGTACATCACTTGTGAAGGTAGGTACCAAACTGTTTATAATTCTAAACTACCTTTTCTTTCCCATCTTCGCCATGGCATTTTGTTGAATATTCCCTACTATCTGTTCCATAACTTACGCCAGATGGCGGGGTTTGTCCAAACGGCTAAACATCCACATGTTTCCCTAACCCACCATGGCCTTATAAAATTAATCATTTTAAGAACCCTGGCCCAGCACAATATCACCTGGGATCAATTTACAGCCCGCACTCAGGAACCTGCTCTTTTGCCGGGTGTCCCAGCCGAACAGGCGTAGCTTCAACATCATCAGGAGGATCGGTGTCCCTCCAATATAGTTGGGGGGGGGGATGATATTGCGTCAGAACAAGAACAATAGGGGACACAAGCAGAACCATTGGAGGAAAGTGTTGATAAAAATCTTGAGAAAACTGCAGACAATAGGGTAACTCTGCCATCAGAAGGAGAAATTGGAGCAGCATTGAATGCTGCGACAATTGAACCTGAAGATGACACAACCAAGGAAATCGAAGAACAGATGGAACAGATAGAACCGGTCACTATTGAATCCTCACCTGAGTGGGGAGGGAGAACCCTAATTGAGGAGGAACAATCTGAGGCACAAGAAAACATTCCTTTGACCCCAGCAGTAAATCCTGATAAGTCGGCCCCTCAAACGAAAACGTCACGAAATGGGAGAAAGAGACCAATTAAGGAGCTGAGCATAACTGCACCAATAAGAGGAAAAAGAATTAAATCAAATATAGCAGCAGAAGCAGTCAAAAAAAGATGGGAAACCCTGGAGACACAGGTGGAGGTCCCAATCCTTGTACCAAGGCCAACGGATGCGCCAGAAAGGCCAGTTGAGGTAGAACCCAGTCTTGAAGGACTTTTGGAGGAAAACACAGTATTAAAAGAGGAAGTCCAAATACTTCAAAGGGAAGTGGAGACTTGGAAGGAAACTTGTAGGAAACAAGGTGAGAAGAAAATGTATACATTGGTGGAGGCGGTAGACCACCTTGAGGGAACAGACTTTATTGACCCTGACAGGGAGGAGGAGCAAGTGATTTGCCCCAATTGTGGGGAAATTTTCAAAAATAAAGGCCATGGGGTCATATTTCGCACAGTGCAACAGCCCACGTCCACAAGGGAAGAACCTGCAGAAGAAGAAGATGTTGCAACACAAGAACCAACATCTTTGATCATCCTTGCCGAGGCTTCTACTAATCCTAGGGCAGAGGAGAAAAAGAATGAAATCAGGAGTGATGATGGAAATAAGGATTGCACTGTGAACCCAGAATTCTCCCACGATATAGAAATGATAGAAACTGAGCCATGAGGGCAGAACATTGATGAACCTGAATAGGGGATTGCAATTTCAGAAATGCAGATGGAAAGGGGAGAAGAATCTGGAATGGAGGACACTCTGGAACCTAATGAAGAGTTTGGCACTATGGCCCCAGAATGTCCCCATGATACAAAGCTTAGAGAAGAACTGCAGCCACAGGAGGATGAAGAGGTAATCCAGGATGTTGTTACACAAGAACCAACATCCTTGGGAATTCCTGAATTTCAACTAGAAGATGACCCAGGGATAGATATCATACCCAATACACAGTGGAATGAGGATGAATAGAAAATAGCCTCAGGTGACACTGAGGTCCTTGAATAAGAGCTATATTATGGGGAAGACATCCAATCTCAGAAGCAGGGGAACGAAGACGTTGCTGTCACACAAGAACCAACAACACAAGAATTGAATCCAGGAATGCAGGAGGAAGACACTGTCACACAAGAACCAGTGTCCTTAAAAGCAATGGAGGTGGATGCTGAGGAGAGTTTGAAAGATGTTGCTGCCACACAAGAACCAGCAACACATGAATCAGATTCAGAAATGCAGGATGATCAGGGAGAAGACACTGTTACACAAGAACCAGTGTCTCAACAATCCTTGGATACAGCTGTAGAAAATAACCCGGGGGGTGTTGCTCTCACACAAGAACCAGCAACATAAGAATCAATTTCAGATATACAGATGGATCAGGGAGAAGACACTATTACACAAGAACCAGTGTCTCAACAAGCACCAATCACAGTTATGGAAGAAAATCTAGGGGATGTTGCTGCCACACAAGAACCAGCAACTCTCATAGAAGAAGTGCTGGAAGACACTGTCTCACAAGAGACAATACTCCTCCCTTTCAAAAATTTTATTGATTTGGATTCAGGGGAGGAAGAACATTATAAATAGGAAATTTCAGATCTCACAGCAGAATTTTCAGCCCCGAGGCTGGAAGTAATTAAATGGAGAAGTCAGGTGGAAGAAAACCAGAAAAAGACAATTGCTTTGGATGAGCATAAGAGAATTATTAGAGCGCTGGAAGAGCAGGGGGCTGAAGAACGTATGGGCCACAGAGTTCAGGTAGAGGAACTGCAGAAGGAGATGAAGAAATTGAAAAAATTCTCATCCATGCAGAAGGATAAGGATCAAATGTATGCCCTATCCCGAGAACTCCTAGGCACTAGGAAGCCCTCTTCCTCTTATCCAGTGTTTCTCTTCGAGCAGTTTGTCTGGTTTAAATTAAAAGCTGTACAGGAGGGGAGGTCATTTGAAATTGCAACCTCAAAAAAATTTTTGGATACCTTCCTTGGGGGCAATTTTGAAGAACAGAACTTGCTATGTGAACTATACCTGCACGAGATGGCATGCCCTCTGGATCGGCACTCAAACCCTGTTCCATTTGCAGGTGATGTTCAGCTACGAGCCTTTGCCTCTTTTGTGAAAAATCATGTTCAGTGGGAAAGGTCTTTCCAGACCTTTTCCCCACAATGAAGCCCATACTAATTTATGGATTCGAAGTGAGCCCCAGAATCCTGGCATCCTTGTGGCTCGATACAAGGGTTTTCTTTCCAGCCCTTCCCAGGCTCAACATATCATGAACTTGCAGGAAGAGGTAATCTCCACTTGTACAAAATCCATTTCTAGATAGCAGCAGGTTGCATTAGAGGGGAGCAAGCACAGATGGCAGGTTGCCTCCTCTGCACTTAGAAACAGGGACCCCTACTGCTTTAAAAATTTTAAACATGCACTCTCTAGAGTCAAGGGTTATGTAGGGTGTATGAAGGAATGTGGAGTCAATTGGCTGGGTTTAAAGTTCAAATTTCCTCTTATTTGGTGGCCAGCAGAACCATACAACATGGATTTTTCCATGACTAGGGTAGAGGAGCAGAGATGTTGGCAGTACTGGGTTATTCACAGAGGTTTTCTGAAGACAGATGAGAAACCTGAGTTTCCCTACAATTTTTCTTCTCTCCACGAACAGAGCTCAATGCAGGATTCAGATTTCGAGTGATGCAGGTTGTTGCATGAGGACATGCAATAGGGTAGTTGGGGGGAGATGTTGAGTCCAAAATTGGTTCCTTTTTAACCACCTTTAATCACCTTTCTTCCCTTGTTTCACACTGCTTAGCATGCCAATTAGACTGACTTTCTTCACTTTATTCCCTAAATTGTCAAGGTAAGACTGATTATTGTTTTACCTTATTAATGCTTATTCTTGTAGACAATTAAGGCTATTTATCTCTCGAAATTGTGCTAATATGTGTGATCTATGAAGATAATGTGATATGAGCAGAATGCAGGGGGATGGAGCTGAACAAGTCTAGGGACAAGGGATGGTCGTGACATAAAAGGGATCCTCAATTTGTCCATCATCTATTGAGGCACGTGACATTCCAGACAAGAGCCGGTCAGAGTAGCAGTAACAGAATGTGCTATGATCGAGGGATCTTCGGCGTAGCTGCTCGAATATTATGGCGATCTGAGAAGATCGCCACTTCTGGGCCAGTCAACAGTCTTCTCGCATTTTCTATAATTGTATCATGCCAAGTCTTGTAACAACTGGTGTTATTCAGGGCGCCTGAAGATCAGAGATCTTCATGGCTGCCCTTTGTAATAGGATTGGACGTTATCGCTTGTATGTATAAATGCAGAAAGATGTCTCGACCCAGGGGATTGGAAAATAGTTAATTCATTTGGTGTATTGAGAGCGGGAGCAATCTATAATAATTCTTCCTTTTTAATACAAAGAGCTACTGCTGGTTTAAGGGAGCTGTACATTGTTCATCCAGCGTCTCTGTGTGAAGGCTGGGCCCACCTTCCACAGAGATTGCTGAGTTAAGGTAGGATCTTTTAATTCATGGTTGTGTGATGTTTCGTTAATCTGTGTGCACAGCAGTAGTATGTGTGATTTACAGTATTGCATTTTCCTAAGATCGATAACTGTAACAGCGTAATAGTTGACTAAGTAGATAGTCTTTATGCAATTTATTCAATAGCTCTACACAGCTCTGTTCATCTCATGGTTTCAGATTGACATCCCACGAACCCTTTGTAATTCTTTGATTGTTATAATTGTTGATCTTTGTTTCTGCAATTCAATTCTTAGAATAGCCGAGCTTGATCTGTTGCAATCGAATTTATAGATTACAATTAATTTATGATTACGGATTCTAAGTGTGATTAGATCAATTAGGCAATTCATTTATCTTGGGTTATGAATAGGATTTCCTTTCTTTCGGTAATTAGTATTGAATCTGATTTCATTTCTTGTTGATGCCTAGAAGGAAAAGGTTGAATTTGTAGAGTTAGAAGATTGGTGGGATCACACAGAGTTTGAGGGATGAACATAGTTGTTTAAGAGCAGTATTAACTACAATGATTTGGGTGTTTAAGCATATATTGTGCACTTACCCTTTGAAACAAAAGACTTCCACGGGTTGACAATGAATTTCGTAAGCTCTGTGTGTTGATAATAACTTATCTGCATTTAGGGTGCTCGACAGTAACAAATCTTTGTTTTTATTTTTTCCTTTTTAGGATTTACCATTTATTTCAAGAAATAAGACAAGGTGGAAGTTACCAAAGGTTATCATAATCAACAAGATAAGTATTGTGGGTAGAAAAAATAACACCTTCTAAAACATTGCACTAAACAATAGATTATGCCTTTACCTTTTTATTCCACTGCAATTATACCTACATATTTGGTTTTGCAAATTGAGGCAAGGATCTGTCAGTCGACTTTAATGCCAATCGCGACCTTGTTATGCGAGGACAAAATTGAATATTTGTAACTTAAACCAAACCATATGATTTGATTTATTCTACAGCTATGATCAAGAAAAATGATGTGGAAAACCCTAATGGTTTAATGCTCTCGATAGTTGCGCCCAAGTATTGATTTTGTTTGTACGGTATCTATCATTTCGTCTAAACTTCCTTCGAAAACTGGGTTTAGGCTCTGCAAATCATTTCTACAACTCCCGACAGAGATGGAGAAGTGTACATTGGACCATCCATACTATTTCAAGCTTGGTTTCTCACTGAAAAGGGTTACTACCCTCACTCTACTGATACTCGGATGTTCAGGTTTCAAGTCGCAAAGCTGGTAATGTTTCTCTACATAGCTAAATATTTATGAACATATAAAATATTTCTTAATGTTTAGTTCTTTCTTGAGTCATTCATGGTTTAACTCCCATGTTAAATATTTGTTTGTAGGCATGAATTTGGAATGAGGTGGAGGGAAAAACTGGTTGCGAAGTCTTAACTAGTAAGACCTCTTTCACTTCCCTGTGTGGCTCTGGTTTCGTAGTATCTTCTGAGTGAGGTTTTCCTCCACTTAGTGTCTTTTAAGGAAATGTAGCCATGAGACTTTTTCCTGTTTAATGTTTTTTTGGGCATAGATACCATTCTAACACCCAGTTTGTTGTAGATATCATTATTTACTTCGCTGGTGTTATCTGAATAACGTTTCTAAGGAGACCGGGTAAATGATGGTTTATTTGGTTCCTTTTTCTTATATAAATTTCACATTACTGTAATTTTATATTACTGTGCACACTTATAGTATTTTGTAGTTGGTTTACAAATCTTGTAATTCTATTATGAAAACACTATTCTTTTTAAAGAAAAGGTTTGGAATATGGCTGTAAGGCCTCTACTAGTTGTTTCTTTGTACTTGAAGGAGGTTTCTAAGAGAAACTAGTTTATCTCATTGTGTATACATATCTTATAAATAATTTTATTCATAACTTTACCTGTTTACATTTTTTCCAAATGTAATATTTAGTAAAGTTTTCTTTTCCTTTTTACAAACACTTGGTAGTAATGTTTGGTTAAAAATACTACCATAGCTTCATTTTTATTTTGAAATTAGATGGGTATGATTTAATACGAATCCATGAGAGTTCTTTGTAAACCTTAATTGATCTGCCAGACTGTGATTTTTAATTTAATCAACGATTCATTTATTTAGATATTTACCTGCTTATAAGCTTTATTATGATTTTTGGTATGCAACCGTGGTATATTCTGCAAAATATTTATCATTCAATATTGTTTATTTGATTTTGAAAAGGTCCTTAAGGCTTAAATATTCTAGTTTTACTCCAGAATGATTAGTTTGTTTCACAGTCTGCAATAAAATATTTTTTTTTGTCAATTTGGTTGAAGGAAAAATCCATGAGATATTTTACAAAATATCTCAATTGTTACCACTATCTTGCATGATTATAAAGGTAACTATCCAATGGTTTTTATGTATGGACATGATTATACTTTGATTCTACAGTCGCGACCCTACTTCGTTGACTGAATTCATTTTTAACAAAAGGCCATGGAACCACTCGATAATTAGTTACATCGAGTTACTAGTGTTTACTTGTGCATTATTGTCAAAAAATGTATAAAGATCGATTATACAAGGTCTTAGGGTTTCATTGTTCGGTGAAGTTTATTACTTGAGTAGTTTACTCTATTTAATTTATTTCTTTGGATTTGAAGCTATAAGTAACTCTCATCATTACAAATCCTACCATGTTGATCTTTTAAAAGGTTTATCCTTAACGTTTCCTGAACTTGTGTTCTAGAGATAAATACTGTAGAGACAACGCCAGTAAAATTTGAAGCTTGTAACCGATGCTAATATTTGTCGATGATCTCGACCTAGTGTTACATTAATAGTTTATATTAAAATTACTATGATTTTAAGTGAACTCTAGTTATTCTAGATTGATACTTGAATTGATTAAGGAGAAACAATTTGTCTTTAAAAGATTAGTAAACATAGTAGCTGAGATGAACTTGGACCTGATCATTTAAATTACTAGTCTATTAGAGGATAAAGAATTCGGGATAAGTGAATAACTTACTTAGATATAAGAAAGGGCTCTTTAATTTAATCTAGCTTTTAAACTTATACTTGTAAATAAAAGTTCGGTTTTAATAACTGCTAATGGTTTTCTATTTGGATTTCTAACAATAGTTGGTAATTGCTAAGTGTCAGCAAATTATAAACAGTGTACAAAAGGGGTACATTTTATTGACTTTAAATAATGATCTAGCATCATTGTATACTATGGCTCAGCATACTATCATATATTTCTTCTTAACATAATTCATGTCTCCTATACTAGAGTACGTCATTTCTGTGAGACAAAAAATACATGGGATAATTTATTTTGATTTCTAAATCAATAAACCTCTATCCAGTACTACATTCTACAATCATGGAACAATTTATCTATAAACTATAATTTTATTCTAAACAACTTACAATTTTCTTAAATAGAAACAAACAAATCATAAAACATATTAGAGTTGGAACATGGAAGTGTTATGGAGAAATGGGACCAACACCTAAGGGAGACTGCTCCACCCAACTTTTTCCTGAAGCAACCAAATCACTTGCTTAGGACTCCATCTCTTGCTCATTGCACCACTAGGAGAGAGATATCTTCTACACAGTAGACTTCTGCAACTTAGCACTCAGCAACATACTTAACTCAGCAATTCACTTTAGCCATCCCCTCTTCAAATTCTTTCTGTGCCTGACTTTTCAATTTGCAGCACTCACAAAGTTCATTCTCTCCAAAAATAAGAACGAGTGGTGAGCCTCCTACTCAATTTGATGGTTTATACAATATTCCCTAGGTCTTCGGGTCAGTTTTGGAATTTAATGAGCCACCAACCTTAGTTCCCCCTCTCAAGGCACATGACCAATTTTTTAGGGATTATGCTCCTACAACAGCTAGAAGGTTAATGCGAGTGCTTCCACTTGTCAACTAGCCTTCTAATGCTGCTGCTTCCTCCTAGTGGGAAGTTGTAAAACCCCTAAAAATCATAAAAATTTAAAATTTTTCCTACGACAATTAATGTTTAGAATCATTGATAAAAAGTGTAACTTAACTGCTAACAGTTAACATCCTAAAGGTCTAATCTAGAAACTAAAACAATTTCCTTTATTAATTTCTATAATTGGATTCTTTACTATCTGCATTCAAAATTAAGTATTGAAATGTTGATTTTAGATAGTAATGGTCTGAATTAGTAAGTATTGTAATCAACTGTTTATTAAATTTTGAGTGCAAGGTTGTTGGAGTATCGGGTACCTCTACATGGTATAACCGCCGCACCTCTAGGAATATAAAACAAGTGGTTTAACCACCACTCCTGGTGATAAGGCCTTGTGCTAGGTTTCAAATGTACACCAAAACCTATAGATTTTGATGAACATTTGAAATCCAGCACAAGGCCCTATCACCACGAGTGGTGGTTAAACCACTTGTTTTATATTCCCAGAGGTGTGGTGGTTATACCATGTGGAGGTACCCGATACTCCAATGCCTCGCCTCTGACATAGCTCGAGGGAATTGAACCTGAGACCTCTGCTCTGATACCATGATAGTTATATTCTGAAGACGAATCTAGGATGATGTGGTGCTTCTTCATTGCTTCTTCCAAGGCTGCCATCTTCTTGAAACACTTAGATTTATCATGATTATCTTTCCCACAAAAATTGCAATGACGCTTAGTGTTCTTTGCTTTTGGCTTGGATCCTTTGTCGTTTCTTAAATAAGGAGCTGACTGAAAGGGTTTGGGACCCTTGTTGTTTGGCTTATTATTGCGATAATTCTGTTTCTTCAGAGGCTTGGACTTTTCTTTCTGTTTGGACAATAAGGCTTTCCCATATCTATCTACATTGTTAATTATTCCAAGATGAATGATCTTATCTTGCTCTCTAATTAAGGAATCACAAAAGGATTCAAGGCTAGGATATTAATAGCTAGTTGCATTCAATTATTCTTTCATGGAGTAGAATGTAGATACAAAAACAGAATATGCAAGTCTAAGTTTGGAAAGAATATGATAAATACATTGTTTGTCTTATTTCTTAATCTTTCATTCTGCACATAAGAGTCTAAGAATTTTATACTTAGATAAATAGTCTTGAATGCATGAAAAATCATTTGGATTCAAGGAAAGCAAATCATTCTCAAGTTGAGGACCCCGAATTTCATTGTATTTACCAAACATAGATTCCAACTTTTCCCAAGCTTTATCAGGTTCATCAATTTCAGATATGTGGAATCGAAAATCAATAGAGATTGGCATCCCAATGAATCCATGATCTTCATCACATCTATTTTCCAATTTAATTTTCTTATCATCATCAGTGGGTTCTGTTTCTTTCCCTGAGGTTATCCTGAAAATTCCCCTACTTTGTAGAACATCCTCCATACGATATTTCCATGAGAAATAGTTACAACTTGTAAGTATAATATCACAAGGGGCGGCCATACTATAAACTAATGGCTGAAAAAATAGAAACTAACTATCTAGTTGCAAAGATCTCAAAAAATATGTGGTTTTAAAAAAAACGGCACTAAAAACTGATTACGGATGATGAAGTTATGCTTGATCAAAGAAAATGTTGAAGATGTCCCCAATAATGATGTGGCAGATATTAACTTGACCAACTAAAAAAAGAACCCCCCTCTTCCCAAGATCAACCTTTGACAATCACTTTACAATAAAGTTGCTTTGAAGTAAATCACTTTTGTAGAATAAGTGAGGTTCACTTTTACAATAATGCCACTTTTAAATAGTGCGGCAATAAATTAAAAGACTTAAGTGACTCACTTTTTATTTTATTTTATTTATGTGAGATGTGCTTTTACAATAAAGTAACTTGAAAATAGAAATTGCATGCACCAAAAAGTAGCTTAATAAGACTTGAAATCAAGACCTATCAAGGAATAAAGTAAGTTTGGACCAAGTGAGATAAGTTTAAAGGGTACATGAAAGAATGGAAAGAGGAAGGGGCCTTTTTTTTTTTTTTTTACTCTTCTCTCTCATTCTCCGTGCTTGCCATTTTTTCTGCAAATCACAAAAAAAAATGAAAAATAAAAACAAATTTTTTTTTTCCACACAATGGGGTCAGATCTTGGTTAGCTTACCCATAAATATTTTTTCTTGTCTTCTCGGCTACATGTGCTCTTTGCCGTGCACCTTGTGTGATCATGGCAAATAAAAAACAACGAGAAAACTTGAAAATGTAGACTTTAGTAATGGTCTGAAGTAGTAAGTATTGTAATCAATTGTTTATTAAATTTTGAGTTCAAGGTACTAAGTTTGTTTTCTTACTTACTGAAGGAACTTTCAGGTTGTGCCAGGGCTTAGCTTACTGAAGCTAATGCAATGAAAATATTATTCTTGTACACATCTTTTTACAAGTAAAACATTTTGTTCCCGGTTTCAGGATCGAGATTAATTATCTTAACGTAAAAAGTATATTGCTAGCTTATTTATTTAACCAAAATAACACTTTGTGTAATGAAGGTAATGTCAAAACTGGTTTCTTCCAAAATATTGAATTGGTTGTGTTATTGCAAAACATTTTAGGTCTATGTTTTAACCTTCTTATCTAGGTTTAAGAACATGAGGTTTTCTATAGTATATTTTATTTATCTAAGGTGTAAGTACTTATGAGAGCAAGACAAACTTATGTCTTTAGACTAAACTATGAATATAGTATATAAATATTATATTTAAACTGTCGTTGGTGTAATAGATCCTACTCCTACATCCAACCTTATAGAATGAATTTCTATAAACTAAAAATATTGCAAAGCCTTTATTACTTTTTCCAAAGGATTGACATATGTTATTTTATTAACGGGTAACATGGTGTTAACGTAACCCAGTATTGACCTATGTCTAGATATTGTTATAAATTTAAGAATGAACATGTGCATAAATGAAATAATGATATATGCAAAGTTTAATATGGATAATTGCCAAAGTATTAATGTTTTTTTTATGTGCAAAGTATTCCATATGATAAAAATCATCATAAGGTTAGCATTTAACAATTGTTTGTAAAACAAGTTAAATGGTACCATTTGGGAATATAGAGAAACTCTATCCAAAGCCATGTGATTTGTGTGATAGTGGAATCCACGTGCGGTGATCTGAAAGGTTATGGTTTTGTAAGGGTAAACCCTAACTATAAGTTGGACTAAACCCAACTCTCTCGCTTATTCTCCGTCATTTTTGCTGTCGAGAGGTAGAGCCGACAGGTTCCCGGCCTGTTCGGCCTCCACAGTAAAACACCAAGTCTTTTTATCTCCATAAGAGTCCCATAAACTAGAACTGAAAACTCTGAGCCGTCGTGGTTTACAATTTCTAGTTTTTAGGTTCTAAAATTGGGGTTTTTGTTGTGGTTTCTTGTCTCTTGCAGTGGTGAAGACCCTTCTTCTTTACTCTCCATTGCACAATGGATTCAGGATGAGAGTTGCTTCCACAACAGAGGCTTAATATTCCAATTGCGGCCATGAGTGATATCATTCAAGTATAAAAAAATTACTTCTCCCCTCTGCCCTTTCTTCCATTCTTGCAATCCCTATTTTTTTTTAAAGTTTTTAAGTAAGAAAAGTAATGTATGTTCTTCAAATATTCCCTGCAAATGGTTGTGACACGGTCGAAGGAGAGTGCGAGAGTAAAGGTTAGCTACAGGATTTATCTCCTCCAAATCGTAGAAAACCGGGTAAGCCTTGGTTTACCCAGAGGTTTATCCTTCATCGATGAGTGAAGTTCTACTAGTGTGGGTGGCCATGACTTGATTATTTTGAAGAATTACTTGTAAAGGTCATCTAGCCATAGCTCTATTTTGTTTGATTGTAAATTATGCATAAATAGGGTTTGAAGTCTTATAAATTTTGATTTATCTCTAAAAAATTGACTGTGTTGAAAGTAAGAGTTTGGCACCGAGCTGTGTTTAAAGGAAGTCTATGAAGACTTGGATTGTTGGGTTTTCTATGTTGTATATTTCAATTTGTTGAAAACTTGGATTAAAGAAATTTTAAGGAACCCCATTGCTATTTACTTGTATGTGGTGAATGTTTTGATAAAAGATGATGAAAGGAATGTTTTAATAAAAGATGATGAAAGGATTTTACTGTTGTAAATCTCCATAATTTTTTTTCTTCTGAGGTGAGGTTATTATGTGGAAGTTTAAATATTTACTTAAGATATAATAAAAAGGAAAAAGGGTTTGTCATTAAAACCTGAGCATGACTTTGTAAATTTGATTTGGAAAAAAATAATTTATCTTTTATTATTTTATTTTAGTTTATAAATGATAAACACTCTAAACTCCCCTCTTTCCGTCTAAAATTTATTTCATTTAGGGAAATTATAATATAGATATTATAGTTATATAAAGAAGAATTTGATTCTTGAGGAAATGATAAAATTGTAAATACCCTATTCTGGAAAGAGGAAAGAAAGAAAGACTTGGTTGATGGTTTTCCTCATTAGGGTTTGTATTTTTATTTTAAATTAAAATCTCTGCATTGTTGTTTTTACTTTGTTGTATTTAATATGTGATTGTTTTAAGTATAGTATTACTAAATTACTTAGTTGTTATTTGCAAAACCTAAGTTATTACTATAATTTCATTATACTCTTTATATAATCTAAGTTGTTTCTATTTACGTTATTTTTCTGTTTTCTGTAATAGTGAATAATTATCTGTATTTATAATAGGTTAAGCTTAAAGATAGTGGTTATTACTGTGTTAAAAGGGACACAGTTACACAAGCTCTGTATTGGTTTTTAAGATACCTTCTTTTATGATAGTTTATGTTAATGTTTTAAACATATGTATTTTAACTAAGAAACTTCTGAAATAGAGGATTCTTTCTTCTAAACGTTCCTATAAAGATTTAGCAGTAGAAAGTAAAAAATCATATCCCTACATTTCTTTATTTGATTTAATCATCAAGGTTAATTCCACCTACTATACTAGAGTACTACCTTATTGAAAGTGTTGAAAATACAGTCACGTAATTAATTCATTAGTAAATTTAAACTAACCCTAAATCATTTATTCTAATACATATCTGAAAAAAATTTATAAATATTGGATAAATAAAATATTTAACTAACTAACAAAATAATCAGTCATATAGATGCATCAAATCCTAAATTTATACATGCCAATTTCTATGCTTGCATAAAGAAAGTAAAAATCACATTTAAAACTTGGTAATATAGCAGAGAAGGAAACAACCTGAGGATCCCATTCCTCCCAACCAAGTCCTAAAGACAGCTAAGCTGCAAATCTTAGAACCCCCAAACCTATCTATTGGTCCACTTGGTTGAAAGCACTGGGTGAGAGAATAGGTTTAGAAACCCCTGCAACTCCATAGAGTAATCATAACTAATACTTATGCCTGTGGCAGTAAGAACTCAACCCAAAACAACTGCACTAGTTCAGTAAATAAGAACTTTCCGCTCAAACACTTCTTCTTGTCCCCTCCATCAAATTTCTTGTGCACCAATTTCACTCAGAAATTTCACAAGTAAAGAATGAGCATCCTTAGCTGAATTCAATGGGTAGTTTTATCAGCATTCCTAGGTCTTTTGGGTCAGTTTTTCACTTAATGAGCCACCTTCTCTTGTGACACTGTCTTGAGGAACATGACCAAAAAAATAGGGAAGTTGCCTCCTGTAATAGCTAGAAGTAGTTTTAGGATGCTACTGAGTGTCAATCTGCTCTCAAACCAAGCTATTCCACCCAGTGTCCAGTAAACATCCATTTAATATCCTCCTTAATTTGTTGTCTCATCTTTTATTTATTAATTAATAAAATATTCAGTAATTAAATACAATTATCTTTGACCCCACTTAGTTAATAATTCCAAACTTTATAATAAAATTTCAACATAATGTCTCCGAAAACATCAAATATTTTTTCAATTTGGGGTATGTGACATACACACCCCCTTAAATATAACATTGTCCTCGATGTTATTTTATTCATCATCCTTAGAGTTTCCCTAGAACAAAATTGGATATGCCGCCCGCATATGACTCTCCAATTCTTAGGTGGCTTCTTCTGGACTAAGATGCTTCCATTGCACCTTCACCTGTCCAATGGTGTGATTCTGAAGCAAGATCTCCCTCTTGTCGAGGATACAATCTGGTTCCACCAGAAAATATCCTTCGAGTTCCACCTGCACATCATTCCAATTTATAACATGAGTAGCATCATGCACATACCTTTTTAAAACAGAGATATGAAAAATGTTATGAACTTTTAAATTTGGTGGTAAAGCCAACTGGTATGCCACCTGTCCCAGTTTGGATAATATTTTGAAAGGACCGCAATATCAGGGTGCCAACTTGGCACAACTTCCTAACTTTAAAAAACTCTTTTTAGGCCTTACCATAATGAAAACATGTTCACCCACCTGGAACTCTTTTTGAGTTCGTTTAATATTTTCTTGAATTTTCTCTCTGTCTTGTGCAACTTTCAAATTACCTTGCACCTGCTTTATAATTAACTCCATCTCTTTTAATAGCTTAGGTCCTAGTACTAACCTGTCAACTAGGTTACTCCATGAGATGGGAGTATTTCACTTTCTTCCATACAAAATTTCAAATGGGTTGTATCTTGTTGAAGCTTGGTAGTGATTTCTATAAGCAAATTCAATCAAATGTAAGTAATCCTCCCATTTACCTGGTTGTTCTCTAACATACATTCTTAGCATATCTTCCAATATTTGATTCACTCTTTCAATCTATCCATCCATTTGAGGATGAAAAGATGTATTGAATTTTAAACTAGTATTCAAACCTTTAAATAGATATTTCCAGAATTTTCCCGTAAACTTAGGATCTCTGTCAGAAATTATAACTTTCAATATTCCATGTAAACGAAATATAAATTTTATGAATACATCAACAATATTAGCATCCTTGTAGGTGGTCTTTACTGGTATAAAATGAGCTTCTTTATTGAGTTTATCAATGACTACCATTATCGAATCATTCTGATTCTGATTTCTAGGTAGACCTATAATAAAATCAAGACTGATTATTTCCCATTTCCATCTAGGGATGGGTAATGGCTGTAGTAAACGAGTTTGATGCTGGTGTTTAGTATTAACCTATTGACATTCAAAGCACTTGGAAATGTATTCTACGAGTTCATTCTTCATGTTTGGCCAAAAATAATCTTTCTGTAACATGGTTATAGTCTTTTGATAACCAGGATGTCCTAAGTACGGAGTCTTATGTATTTCATTTAAAATCAACAGCTTAATTTTAGGTACATTAGGTATATACATCATGTTTTTATAAATTATAAATCCTTTTTCATTTAGACTATACCCAGTAGTTAAACTTTCAGTTATATTTTCTACCACTTTAGCTTGTAATTTCTGATAATTTTCATCCAAATTTACTCCTTCCTTCAGCTGATTTTCTAAATATTTTTTATAAGTGATGATTGCTGCTACAAATTTCAGTGTTGCATTTCTACTTAGTGCCAAAGTGTCTTCAGACACATAAATTTATTAATGAAGAAGGAAAATAATTACATCACAAAGATGTGAGGGCTAAGTCTGAAAAGATTACCTCACATAGAAAACTCGATGGATTTAAATATCCAAAGAGTAACAACTACTTTACCATTACTAAAACTAACTTAGGGACACCTCACATAATCACATGAGTGTGTAGATGCCCTTTTACATTTATTAAACTAAAATTCTAAACATAACATTTTGGATCATAATTCCTAACAATCCCCCCTTTGATTCAAAAATTCTTTTGAACAAATACCAAGTTAATTTCTAAACTTATCAAATTTTACCCTTCCAAGAGATTTTGTAAACATATCTACAGTTTGATCTTCTGATGGACAATACTTTGGCTTGATTATTTGTTTGACAATGAGAGCCCGAATTTAATGATACCTAGTATCCACATGCTTAGCCTTTGGATGAAAAACAAGATTTTTGGCTAACTTAATTGCTAAATAATTATCAATAAATAATGAAGTTGCTTCTTTCTGATAAACGTTGAGGTCTTGCAAAATCCTTCTTAACCAAACTATCTGACAAGTGGCTTCCCAAGCTGAAATATATTCTTCTTCTACCATAGAATTCACAATTGTATGCCTCTTTTTACAAATCCATGCCACTCTAGCTGATCCCATATTCATTAAGTAACCTGAAGTAGATGCCCTGTCATCAACATATCTAGAAAAATCTGCATCTGAATAGCCAACAAGCTTGATTTTTTGTTTTTTTAAACTCAAGTCCAAACTCCTTTGTTCCCTTACTTTAACACCCTTTTTGCTACATTCCAATGAATTTGTCTAGGTTCTTGCATATATCTGGAAAGTATGCTAACTGCATAAGATAGATTAGGGCGAGTATTCATCAAGTAAATGAAACATCCAATTAACTATCGATATCTAGTACAATTTACAAGTTCCCCCCTTCAAACTTAGAAAGTTTTAAATTTTTCTCCATGGGGGTAATCATTGGTTTCCATTCCTCCATTCCAAACTTATTCAATAATCCAGAAATGTACTTAGCTTGAGAAATAAGTATGCTTCCTTCTCATTTCTTTACTTCAACTCCAAGATAGTAATGAAGTAATCCCAAGTCTGTCATTTCAAAACCTGTTTGAAGTTCTTGCTTAACCTGCAATATATGATCATTATTGTTACATGTTATGAGAAAATCATCAACATACATAACCAATATGACTAAGTTTTTTTCCTGGATTCAAACATAGAAAGTATCATCTAACTCACTACGAAGAAAACCATCTTTCTATAGGTAGGCATCCACTTTTGCATCCCAAGCTCTGGGAGCCTGTTTCAATCCATACAATGCCTTAACCAATTTACAAACTTGATTTTCTTTCCTTGGAACCTCAAAACCAAGAGGTTGAGTCATATAAAAATACTCTTGCAAATCACCGTTTAGAAATGCACATTTTACATACATTTGACGCAATTTCCTGATAGTATTACATTTTGTTGTTGGAGCAAAATTTTCTTCATAATCAATCCCTTATTTCTAAGAAAAACCCTTTGCCACCAATCTTGCCTTACATTTATCAATATATCCATTTGCTTCGTACTTAATTCTGTAAACCCACTTACAACCAATGGGTTTAACATCATGTGGACAATCAACAATTTTCCAAGTCTGATTCTTCATTATTGCATCATACTCACTTTGCATACCCATTTTCCATTCATCATATTCAACCGCTTCATTAAAAGTAGCTAGTTCAACAACTAAAAGAGCAAATTTTTTTGAACCCATATTAGAACTCCTTGTACCTGTTTTTCCTTTTTCATCAGACTTAAAATCCTGAAGTAACTTAGTTTCCCATTTTGGTTTCTTCTTTTCAATGTTAACTTGATTTGAATCATCCAAGTTAACTTGTGAAGAAATCAAAGTGTCTTCAACTTGTTCGTCATCGTGTACTTCTGAAGTGAAATCAAACCATTGGTCATTCCTTGTCTTGTTTAAGTGTTGCATCCTTATTTGTTCCTTAGTTACTTTTTCCTCTAAGTGACTAAGTTTTTTTTCAATCTCTTCTACACCTAAACTTTATGTTTCATCAAAAATCACATCCCTACTGAAAATAAACTTTCCATCTGACAGAAGCCTATACCCCTTTTTCTCATCGAGATAACCAATGAACATGCACTTAATACTTCTAGACTCTAACTTCTTTCGCTTGTCTTTTGGGACAAGTGCATAACAAACTGAACCAAAAACTTTCACATGTTTGACCATAGGTTTGAAACCATACCAAGCCTCAAAAGGATTTATTCCATCAAGTGATGATGAAGGAGATCGATTCCTCAAATAAATTGCTATATGAAATGCTTCAGCCCAATAACATGAATTCAACCCTTTGAAAAATAACATTGCTCTAGCCATGCCCAATAAAGTCTGATGCATCCTTCCTGATACTGCATTTTGTTGTGGAGTATAAAAATTGGTCAACTATCTTTTAATCCCTTTTTCCTAACAATAAGTCAAAAAATGATTTGATGTAAACTCACAACCGTTATCAGTTCTCAAAGTAGCAATTTTTTCCTTTGTCGATGTTTCAACCAAATTTGAAATGACTGAAACTTTTCAAACACTTCTGATTTTTCCTTCAAGAAATACACCCAAACCATCCTACTAAAATCATCAATAAACAACAAAAAATATTTACAACCACCAAGTGAAGTTTCCAAAGGACCACAAACATCACTATGAACAAGTTGTAATATCCTTGTTGCTCTCCAACTGATTTCTAAAAAAGATATCCTTCTCTGTTTTCCATAAATGCAAGCTTCACACTTTGCATTTTCCTTCCAAAAAGTAGACAACCCTTTTACCATTCCTTGTTGTTGGAGCTGTACAAGACTATCAACATTCAAGTGCCCAAAATGAATGTGCCACAATCTGATAGGTGAAACATTGGTTTCAGCTAAGCCTGCAAATTCCTTCAAATGTTCCTTTGATCTAGGAATGACTGTTCCCTTCATCCTAAGAATCTTTCCGTCTTCATAACCTGTCATAACTGTTTTGTATGCATCCTTTTTTGAATTAACCAAAAGAATACCATATTCCATTACAATTTGATGTCCTAATTGACGAGACAAATAAAGACAATTTTTTTTTCTTAAATGTAGGCACATACCAAACATTAGAAATCAATCTTTCTCCAATTCCTGGAAAGTCAACCTTGACTGTTCCTTTTCCCTGTGGAAAATGAATAGAATCATCTGCAAGAAAGATTGAATTTAAATGACGATCTTCATAACTCCAAAAGAAATATTTCATGTGTGTCTTATGCTGAGTAGCCCCTGTATCCATAATCCAAGCATCTTGAAAATCATTTTTGAAACAATAAGAAGACTGGACAAATTCGCTGATTCCAACTGATGAACTTGAACAAAATCCATTGATTCTGATTGTCCAAGTTCTGTAAAAACATATTCACAATTTTCACTATCGTCTGCATGAGCATTGTAACACCCCGGTTTTGACCCCGTTGCATTAGATGTACATGATGTATATATTGTAAACGATCATGGTGCAGAGCTAAAGGCCAAGGTCCCACCATTGATTGGTTATGCTATGTTTTGTATTTAAATTTGTTACTGAAGGTGTATCGGGGCATGCGACATACACATATTAAGTTTATCATCGTGTAAAAATGCATAATTAATTAAATGAACCCAACCAGCTACGATCGCGGCAACTAAATTGAGATGAGGCCTGATTTTCACAAGGATAAGGGTGGGGATATTGTTAAACCTTGGCCAATGAGAGAAGAACCCATGTGTCATCTTCCCTTGTTTTATTCCAACCAATTTCATTAAGAATTGCTGGTGGTGGTTGAGGCAGTTATGGTCTTTGGGAGTGGGGTGACAAGACTGTCAGTCCTCACCCACACGCACACTCCACCACGGTTGACTTCACTATGGTAAGGAAAAACCACTGCGATCACTCATGCAGGCAATTCCACTCTCCCCATGACATTACTGTTGCTCATGCACTTCCATTTTAACGTCCTCTCCATAGGTTGTTCATCTTCACGCAGGGAATTGTTGTTCATTCTCATGCCCGAGACTTCCTGGTTTTACCCACGCAGACCTCTCCTTTGCGGATTTTTGGATGGGCGGCTGTATCCTCTCCTCGCAGGATGATTTTGGGTTGCTGCGGTCTTCCTTCCCTGTGAATGTTGTGGTATTCTTTGTGATTGTGGTCTGGTGAGAGCTTTCATCAATGCACAGACTGAGAGTATGTATTTCTCCTCCCCAGTGCGGCCAGTGTAAGTTTTTCCACGTCTTTAGTTGTCCAGGGCGGACTGTCGATTTCCCCAAGTTGTGAATGTGTATGTTGTTACATTTAGAACTGTTGTAATCCATTTGGGAGTATCTTTCCCCTGTCATTGTGTTTTCCTGATACTCTGTGAGGGCTGCTGTAGATTGTTGGGAGTCGTTTTGGCCACGAGAGGGCCAAGAATGACTCAGAAATCGTTCCCCCTGTCCAGCTATAATTCTAATTGGTTGCCTATGTGCAATGGTTGGTCTTCAGACTGTGTAAGGAGCAGGGATGGGGGCTTGGTTTTCTTGATAAACCTGGTGGCTGGAAACCACATAGACAGAGCTAGAGGGCTGGCCTTCTTCTCCACCGCCCCTGAATAGCACTAGAAGGGAATGCAGGGCCTGAGGGACTGTGTAGCAGATAAGGGACTGATTCCTTGTGTTGGGTGTGTGTGGGTGTCTTAGAGGTTAGGCTAGTTCTGGTGTAGGTGTTCTTGTCTCTGTAATGAGATCACCAGCTTAGAAGTGAGCTTTTCCCAACTCCTTGATGGCCTGATAAACCCAACTATGTTGGCTTGGCTATGTTTTTGTGTATCCTTGGCTATGTGTAAGCCTGCTTGTTCCCTTATTCCTTGGAGAATCATGCCCAGCTCGGGGGTGGTGACGCTGCTGAGAGATTAAGGAGCACGCTGGCCTATGGTTGGGTGGAATGTTGCAGCGACATAGCTGGTTGCGGATCGAGTTCTTCATAAGATAAGTGATCTGTTCATTTTTACTTATGCAACCCTATTTTCTGTTAATGATATGATGAACATGTTGATGAATGAATGTTGTATGAATGTGTGTTGTTTCCGTTGCGTATGATAAATATTTGCATCTATGCCTGTTCTAGTTCAAATTATCTTACATCAGCATTCTGTTTCAGCAATTTTATGCATGTAAATGTTCATGGGGCTGGTTTCCCAGATGGGTAACGCCATGGTCGTCATGTCCTCTTCGCTGGTCGGAGGGATGGGGACGTGACAAGCATAATGTGCTGCTAATGAAGATTCTTTAGATTCTCTTTCTTTAGAATTTTTTCAAATGAAAATCTATAGTCTGAAGCATAATGTCCAACTCTATTACAACGAAAACATGTGACATGTTTATTACCTCTTCCTATTCGAGAGACCTGTTGGTTTTCTAAACCTCTTCCTCTTCCAGAAAACTGTGATTGCGTACTTTCTGATTCTTTAGAACCTCTTCCTTGATTTCTTCCGCTTCCTCTTCCTCAGCCTCTTCCTCTTTCAAAACCCTAATCACGACCTTTGTTTGAATTTTGAAAATATTTCTGATCATTTCCCTTTTGATGATTACCCAAAGATTGTTTGCTAGTACTTGTGACCAAAACAACTTCTCCTGATTGCTTTGTTTTACCAAAAGTTTTGTCATGTGTGGCAAGTAATTCACTTAGTATGTCAAAAGAAATGTTATCCAATTTATTTGTAATCAATAAATTTTCCAAAAAATGCTTATATGTCTCAGGCAATCCTCTGATCAAAATGGTCACCATCATCCTGTCCTCAATTTTATCAAAACCAACTCTTGAAATTTCTTGTTTGACATTCTTCAATCTAGAAATGTACTCCATGAAATCACCTCCTAAAGACAATTTTTGTTGAAACAACTTCAATTGGAGATCGATTTTCTTAGCTTCACTTTGAGAATCAAATAAATCTTTCAATGTTTTCCAAGCTGACCATGCACTAGAACTATTTTCAATATGCACATAAAGATCATCAAAAATAGTACTGTGAATCAATGCTAAGGCCTTCTCATATTTTAATTCTAACTTTGCAAGCTGATCAAGAATAGTCGGTTTGGTAGGCTGAGCATTAGAGACACCCTTCCAGAATTCATTGTAAATAAGAGTGCTTTTAATATGACGACTCCAAACTTTCTAATTTTTCGATCCTTCCAACTTGTCAGATTCATTAAAAAGACTTTCAACTCTAGACATTGTAAAAAATAAACACCTTATAACTCTAGAAGATGTGTATTATGAAAACCTTATAGCTCCAAGAATTAAAAAAAGAAAGCACCTAATGTCACCAGAATAAACAATCACCTTATATCACCAATAAAATATTTTATGCAAAAAATATCACCACCAATAGGAAAGCAAAATTATGCATAAAAAAGAGTCACCATGAAATACTACAAGAAACACCACACACCCTGGAAAATAAAGCTATAGGGGCTTGGCCTTGACCCACTTATAGTCTCAAGAAAAGAATTTGAGAGAGTTTCACTTTTCTCTAATCAAACCTTGAGTGAAAAATACAAGTACTCCTTATGACGCCAACAAAGCTCCTTATTACTCCAATGCCCAATAAAAAAAATTACACCTTATCACTCCAAAAAATAACAAATCTTTATAGGTGAATTGGAGAGATACAAGATTGTTGAGTGGGAGATCACAAGTTCTAGTCCCATCAACTCCAAAAAATAACCCTTCTTTTGTTTTTTTTTAACCTTTATATCTCCAATTTTTTTTTATAATATAAAAAATCTCCAAAAATAAAAAATGAACAATTAATTACCTTATCTCTTCAAAACAACTGATTCGCTTCAAAATATTACATAAACGTGAATCCATGCACGATCTGAGGAAAATATATTTAAACCATTTTAAACCAGCAACATTTTTAGGGTACACGACTGTCCTTTCAAAAACAAGATATAGTAGTTGTCAAAAACATTAGGCTCTCGAGCCTCATGCACACAATCTGCAAGACATAGATGCCTTTCTACACTCTCCAAATTTACTAGTGTAGGCTACATTGGACAATCTCTACCTTATCATCTTTAATGCTGGTGTATGCTACACTGGTCTTTAACTTCAACTCTCCTCCAAAACAAATGTCCCGGTATCTACCTTATTGTCTTTAATGCTGGTGTATGCTATGCTGGTCTTTAAGTTCAACTCTTCTCCAAAACAAATGTCCTGGTGTCTACGCTAGTCTTTAACTTGGATTCATCTTTAATTCTTTAACTCTCTTCACGCTAGTGGTATGCATGGATTCGTCTTTGGTGTATTCTCTACGCTGGTCATGCTTTGCTTTAATGCTTGAACTCTCTTCACACTAGTGTATGTTGTATTTAACGCCTCCTCGACTCTTATTTTCAACACCTCCTCTACGCTGGTGTTATCCATGTTATCCTCCTCCATGCTAGTGTTCACAATGCTCAACGTTGATTGCTGATTCAGTTCTGTTGGTTCTATACTGATTCAGATTTGCTTCCCTGTTGTTCTCTCATTATGCTGGTTCTTCTTCCCAACACCAGCTATGTTTTTTTTCTTAAATTCACTTCCACAAAATTTTTAAATAATATTTCCTTCCAAAAATACAATATTTTACTCTCTCCAAGTAAAATGAAAAAACTAAATCAATAAAAAACTTTTCTCCATAGATTCTTTTTTTAGCCCAAAAGAATAGGAAGCATTAACTTACGGTCAAAATTTCGCTATTCCAAAACCTTGAAAGTCACCTTCTTCAAACAACCTTTAGCACCTTCCAAACAGGTTCCAACTAGACCAAGCTTCAACTACGCGCTCTGATACCACTTTGAAAATATTTACATCACAAAGATGTGAGGGCTAAGTCCCAAAAGATTACCTCACTTAGAAAACTCGATGGATTTAATAATCCAAAGAGTAACAACTAATTTACCGTTACTAAAACTAACTTAGGGACACCTCACATAATCACGTGAGTGTGTATATGCCCTTTTACATTTATTAAAATAAAATTCTAAACATAACATTTTGGATCATAATTCCTAACACTTAGATTGTCAACGACCTTAAGTTCTTTTCCCTTAATATGTTGGATCTTGAAATCGTACTCGCTAAGGAAAGATAGCCACCTAGCTTTCCTTGCGTTTAAATTTGGTTGGTCCAACAAATATTTTTAACCCTTATTATCTTTCATTAACATAAATTTTCTTCTGATTAAGTGATGGCACCACATCTTCAAAGCATGTATGACTACAACCAATTCTAAATTTTAAGTAGCGTATTTTTTTCATGATTTTTAAGCTTCCTAGACTCGTATGCAATTACATGTCCTTCTTGAGTTAATACCCCACCTAGACCATCATTGCATGCGTCAGTGCATACGACAAAGTCCTTATTAGGATCATCAATTCTTAATATTGGTGTAGTAGTTAATAATGTTTTTAATTTCTTCAAACTTTCTTCCCACTTTTGATTCCATTCAAATTTCTTTCCTTTCTTCTGTAAAGAATTTACAGGATTTGCAATTCTTGAGAACCCCTCAATGAATCTTTGATAGTAACTATTAATCCCCATGAATGATCGCACGTCAGTCACATCCTTTGGGACGAACGATTTTTCAATTGCTTTTATCTTTTCTGGATCGATTCAGATCCCTTGTTTGGTTATTACATGCCCCAATTATTGTATTTTATCTTTAAAGAAATTTCACTTACTGAATTTAGCATAAAGATGATGTTCCCTTAACTCTTGTAACACAATTTTTAAGTGCTCCTCATGTTCTTCTTTATACATAGAATAAATTAAAATGTCATCAATGAAAACCACTACGAATTTATCGAGATGCTTATGCAATACATTATTCATTAAAAACATGAAGACAATCGGGGCATAAGTGATCCAAAATGGCATGAAAACAAACTCATAGTGACTGTATTTGGTCCTAAAAGCTGTTTTAAAAATATCTTCATCTTTAATTCGAACTTGATGATAACCAGATCATCAATCAATATTTGAAAATATTGTTTCTCTCCGCAGCTGATCAAATCGATCATCTATGTGGGGCAACATGTATCTATTCTTAATGTTCATTTTATTAAGCTTATGGTAATTAATGTATAAGCGTAGAGTACTGTCCTTATTTTTAACGAAAATGACAGGTGCTCCCGAAGGAGACACGCTTGGTATTATATAATTTTTATCAATAAGTTCCTTTAACTGTGATTTTAACTCATTTAGTTCCAATATATTCATCTGATGAGGATCTTTTGAGGTGGGAACTGCACTAGGTACCAACTCAATAGTGAAATCTAATTTCCTTTTCGGAGGAAATCCCGGAATTTATTTCGGAAATACATCTGAATACCCCCTCAGGATTGGAATATCTTCTAGTTTTAGTTTATCTTCATTATTGATATGTTCTTCATCATTTACAGTTATAGAAAATTCTTTACAACCCTTTCAAACAACTCTCTTTAATTGCAAGGTAGAGATTTGTCTCATAGTTGTTTTCCTAGGAATTCATGTTACAGTTACTGTTTCTCCTTCATTAGTTACACATGTAATTTTTTTATCGAAACAGTTCAAAACTAAGTCTATGTCGTTCTAACTAGTCCATACCAATTAAAATATCATAAGATCCCAAAGGAAGTACATTTATGTTCACAAAAGTTTCAAACTGATTCATAATTACAGTGCAGTCTTTTACAAAACTAATCACTTTTCTTTTTGCTTCTATAGCTAGTTGAACTAGCCATAACTTTGCAAACTTGTCGAGTGATAAATTTCATTTTTCTAATAAATTAGGAGAAACATAACTCAGGCTATCCCTTTGGTCAATTAATATAGAAATGGGTGTTTGATTCATCTTACCTTCTACTTTCACCATGGAGGTTTGATAATCAGCCTACATGTTTTCCAGTGTCACGTTGATCCTAGGCATCCCCCTTGCTAAGTCACCAACATTTAGATCCTCCTACACTGTATGAATGTTGTTCATATTCTTCTCTCCATTAGGGAATACTGATGCATAATGAGGTCCATTACAATCCCAACGCTTTATTGGTTCTTTACGTTCATTATTATTAACGTAGTTTCTATGATTATTAGCAGGTTCTTTATTTCTAGGGCCATTAGGGTTTGAGTATGAGTTATCTTTATTTCCTTGGAAATATTTATTAGGAAATTTATGTGTGTTATTATTCCTAAACTTGGGGTTAGATATGAAACCCTTCTTCTTATGTTCAAAATTATTATACCTCTTAGCCTTCTAGTTTGGCATGCTTTCCATTTTTCGGTTCTTCTTATAGCAAAAATTTGTCTTTCGCATAGCATCCTCAAGGGTTTTAGGGTTATCATATTCAATTCTATATTTAATGTGAAAAGCAAAACAACTTAGAAATCATTGCACCTTAGGCTTCTCATCCACAATGTAAGGCACGTAACGTAGTAAACTTAAAAATTTACTGTTTAATTCCTTCATGTTCATTGTTCACAACTTCAATTCATACAATTATTTAGCTCGCTCTTCATAATACTGTTCCGACAAAAGCTTCTTTTTAAAGTATTTTTAAAGGTAATCTATTTAATGTTTGTTTCCTTAATACCTTTTACTCGTTTTAAATCCTGCCACCAGATATCTGTCTTTGCAGTTAAGTTGTAAATGGCCATTCTTGGTTTTAGCTGGTTGGAGTAATTATAGATTTGGAAATACTTTTTCATTCCAGACAACCATGCTTCGGTTTCCTCTCCTTTCTCAGTTTCACCGTTGAAAGTTGTTGGTTTTATCTTCTGAAATTCTCCTGAAATTTCCTCATAAGGATTAAATTTTCCTTTTCTAGAATGGCAATTATCCTCATTGTTATCCCTAGAGTACTGGATATTTTTGTTGTGTGAGTCACCATAAATTTCAGAGAACGAGCTACTTTCAATTTTAGACAGTTTGGAATTTTTACTTTTATGTTGGTAGGATGTATTTTCGAATCCTATCTATTTATCTTTCCCTTCACTCAGAATTTTTTCCATTAGTATCTGGTTCAGCTCCTCTTGAGCTCTTAGAATTCTTTCATTCTCTTTTTTAACTATTTCCATTTCAGTTCTTAATTCTTTAACAGTTTGTAATAATTCTGAAGAATTTTTAGTTATTTCTTCCTTAAACAGTTCTCTTCTATAATTACTTTGTTCATTTAATAGGGACCCTTCATCTACATATTCCTCGAGTCTTTTCATACGTGCAGTTCTAGCATAGATTTTTTATTTTTTATTTTTTTTATTATTATTATCTGAGAACAACATTTCGAAAGAAAAATACTAAATCAATTATGCATGCATTTTATTTACTATTTGTCTACATAGGTTGAGCCACATTTAAGCCTAGTGTCTGAACGTGTGCTCAGATACCATATGTAAAACCCCTAAAACTCATAAAAATTTTAATTTTTTCTTGCGACAATTAATGTTTAGAATCATCGATAAAGAGCGTAACTTAACTGCTAGAAGTTAACATACTAAAGGTATAATCTAGAAACTAAAACAGTTTTCTTTATTAATTTCTATAATTGCATTCTCTACTATGTGCATTCAAAATTAAGTATTGAAAGATGGATTTTAGATACTAATGGTCTAAACTAGTAAGTATTGTAATCAACTATTTATTAAATTTTGAGCGCAAGGTACTATGTTTATTTTATTTCTTACTGAAGGAACTTTCTGGTTGTGCCGAGGCTTTCTATAATATCCCTATTGCGCACCCTAAGTATTTCATAATTTCGAATGTATAATGTAGTAGTCTTCTGGTGAGGAGCTCAAGGCTAAGGCCCCACTAGTAAGACTTTGAAATTAATACTATCTAAAGTCCCTTGGGAGACTTAAGAGTTGGACACTATTATAGATGATTTCACCACTCGAGGTGAATCACACTTTGTATGGCCTTCCCCTGTCCCGCTGAAGACTCCTTAGACCCCATGGACCATTTTTTGTCCTTTGATGTTTCCTTGATCATCCCTAAAAATATGTGAAAAATTATACACGCAACTTTTAAACCTATAAGCACGTATATACACGGGTTTGACCACTAAAACCGTGTACATCGGGATGTGTACAAAATCCAAATCCTTTTGGAGTTTTCCTTGACATGGATCCGACTCACTTGACTCCTGGCCTTCCCTATGCCTTGAGATCGCTCGGATTCGGCCTTTCATTACCAATTTGAAAATCTATATAAGGAACCCCTTGGTACATTGAAGGCATAAGAGAGAATTAAGAGCAAAGAAACTATAGTCCGTTGTTGCCAGAACTTATGCTTGAGTCTGCATCCCTTTGTCCCTTGGAGCACTTTTGTGTTCTTCCCAAGCTTGCCTTTTTCTTGTGAGCTTGCTATCTAGAGATGGAGGATTGAAGTGGTGGAGGCCCAAGTGGGGGATTCATTTTCTCCGGTTCGCAGACATGCCGACAGAGGTTGTATCTTGTAATCTCTGATTTATATTAATAGAAATATCTTTTCCTTTCCAATAATGTGTGTTTGAATGAATATTTTATCCATTGGATTATGTCAAATGCTTATAATCTATTGATTATATATGCTAGAATAGATCTAACACCATGATATATAGAATGGTTTTATTGTTTACTTGTTGTTGAAGAAGTAATCTATCAATTCAAGTTAAAGTTGGATAGCTCAATGGGGATCTACTTCAACCATCTGGAATAAGGTATGAGGTCTGATCCTTTAGTGTTAGACATTTAATTTCTATTGCATATTGGAAAGGATTGATTTCTAGAGTTAAGCTGTCTGTTGTGGTACCCCAAGCCATAGGAATTTCTCTCGGTAACAGAATTGGCGACTTTACTGGGGAGTTCCTAGTAATCGTCCTTTGGAGGTTGTTTTCTCGGCATTCAATGAATTTGAATTGCTCTCTCTCTTGTTTCTGTGTCGGGTCAGGGGGCATGTACACCTGGTAGTGTTTGATTGGTGTGAAGTTTGTCTCAGCCTGTCTGTTTGCCTTGATTTTATGCACCTTTCTTCCTGTATGCGAGTTTTTAACTCACAGTCACATATACATGCGGGTTTCTCTTCGATTTCCATGTATACATGCAGGTTTACTGTGAACAGTCACGCATGCCCTTTTTTTTCCATTTTGTGGAAGTTAAATGGTTGCTGGGTGAATTTTGATATTTGCTGAGACTCCTTTGGCACTGCCTGAGTCTGTTTATACCTCTGTTTCTGACCATAAACGTTTTTTTTAGGCTAGTTTTTTGTTTTTAAGAAGGTTCTTGTCATGGCATTTTTTATTTTTTGTTTGAGATTAGTGCATTAGAGTTATTTTACCTTAGTGCTTTGCTTGAGTGCTGTTTATGTGTGCTTGCAAAATCTAGGGGTTGTAGAATCATTCTTTTGCTTTTTACATCTCATTTTATTTCAAAAAATCCAAAAAAAATTGCTTATCATCATGCATTGCATTTTTCATTTTGCATTGTACTTGCACTAGATTTGCTTTGGAGTATTAGTTAGGACTTCATATAGGAAACCTTGAATTCATCATTTGAATAAAAATGGTGCATTTCACGTAGTAGCATACCCTGTTTTCATGGACACAATGCATTTGCATTGATTGTTAGGTGTGCATTTTACTTCATGTTGTGTCATAACACCATTAGTTGCACAACCATATCCCGCTTTTGAGTAATAAAGCCAATTAAAATCAACGCTAAATTAAAATGAACCACACTCTTTCCTTTTATAGGGTGCACCAACAAGCTTAGGTTTTAGGATCTTGGAATAGTTCATTGTAAGTAAATTCTCTAAGATCACTAAACAACAACATATATGTGTCTATCCAGGTGAGTGTGTGAAATCCTTGGTATAACCAGTGTTTCTCAGGATCCTCCTCTCAAAAGGGAGTTAAGCACAAGGCAGTGTGAGTGGTTATTGATTGGGATGACCCCTAGTCATAACTGAGCAACACCAGAGATATTTCTAGGATAGTATTCATATCTAGGGTCTCCTTCGAGAGTTTTGGGCTTTGCTACCCTGCCCATACGGTCAATCCCGCCTACGACTGTCTGCCTGAGCATTGATTATATTGAGGTGACCTTAGTGGCCTTACCTAGGATATCGAGGGGGTACTTTGTAGGGGTTATTCTGCGGGTGTCCTAGCCAGGTTGGGGTCAGACAGCACAGTCGCTTTATGCGTTGAAGCCGAGGTCCACAATAATTGGTTACGTACCTCCGCTTGTTGTGTATGGGAGTCTCAAGCCTCTCCTAGGCAAGACATACATGCTTCATTCAGGAGATCACTTATCCATCCCTAGTTTGCTTGCATTTGGCTTTAGATTTTATTAGTGATTGCTCTGTGCATGATATTTGGCCTAGGGTTTATGTAAATAGAGATTATTTTCTATTTTTTGAGTCATTGTGGATTTGGGTGTGGCTCCTCGCCGTTCTCTTTGTTTAGCAGGACTTTCGCCTTCTACTTCTCCTCCTCCTTTGGGAGAGAGACCTAGATAGTTCAGGTGGACTATTTCGCACATTGATTCACACACCATGGGAGATCATTTAGAAGGTATTCCTGAACCACCTTCTCCCATTCGTGTAGACGATGGGGATTTTACTCCTACTTACGATCCTTCACCCGTCTTGGTTGAGTTAGGTGCTGTGATTTCTAAGATAGGAACCATGCATGATAGAACTACTCACTCTAGGGTTGATTCCCCATTGACGCATTACCGGTATGGAATGCTGGAGGACATCAAGACTCATTTTGAACCCGCCAGCACTAGCTATGGTAGTTATGCTATGTATTCCTACCCATGATTTGGCATTTCATGTGAAATATGACTTCGAGCCTAACACTATGCCTGGGGGCACTCTCATTCCCTACCATGCGGAGAGGTTTGGGAGCACTAGTCACATTGCACCTTCCGTCCCAGTGGTGGAAGTTACATCACATATCCCTCCTAGGTCTAGGGTTACTGATCCTATTAGGATACCAGATCCGAGATGAGTGATGATAGGGAATAGTACGTACTTGATTACTCAGATCCCTTCATCCTTTGTCCCTAGTTCTTAAAATTTCCACCCTCCACCTTATTCAAGTGGTCCTTCGAGTCAGCAGATGGCTACAATTCTGGTCCACACTACGGTTACTAGACCGACTATGTCTCAAGTTTACATACTGCGCGTTGCTTCAGGAGGTTATGTTCATGCTTCTAGAGGTCATGTTACTACTTCTGGGGTGTATATACCTACTTCTGGTATGTATATTCCTACTTTCGGAGCGTATCTTCCTACCTACAGAGTGTCTCACGGGGCATCACATGCTATGACCTATGGACCCTATTATGGGACGCAGTATGGATAGGGTTCTTCACCTTATGGGGGTGGGTATCAACAATCTGCTTACTCTCCTAATTACGCCTTTGTAGCTCCTACTAGTCAAGCTCCACCACACTATGGTACTTCCACGTCACCCTATACGGGTCAAATGGGAGGAGGGCACTATGGTCAAGGCCATGGTGGTAATCAAACCTATATGAATCAGGGAGCGGTCCATGGACCTCATCATCCTAGGCTCCCTTTCCTTGCGATGCTCAATCTTCCTAACTTGTCGATATTGACGAACGATCTTGTAGCTCATGACCCGGCTTGGCCGGCTGTCCCTACCAAGCTTCCTTTGGACATACCTAAGTTCGAGGGAAAACTAGGAGAGGATCCGAGCGAACATGTTACTACGTTTCACCTATGGTGCTCTTCGAATTCCTTACATCAAGACTCAATCTATTTGAGACTATTTCAACGCACCCTTACAAGGCCCGCCACGAAATAGTATATAGAGTTACCTAGGGGAGATTTCACTTTGTTTGATGACCTTGTGATGACTTTTCTTAATCACTTCCAGCTACCAGTGCGTTATGATGTTGGTACTGAACTCTTGTCAACATTTCGGCAAGATAAAGCCACACATATATCTGATCATATTCAAGAGTGGTGTAGATGGAAGAGGTTAATTAAAGCCTGTATACCACCAGAGTTCCTCCTCGAGTGGTTCCTCAAGTCATTATTGACGTATATCGTGAAGGATGTTTCCACATCCGGAGTGAAAAATGAGGAACAAGTGATTTTTAGGGCACAGGAACTAGACTTGATCTATGCTTAGTCCGGTTTGTTATATGAGATTATTCCCAATGCTCCACATTCCAGTTTCGACCGCAAAGTCAAACTTGGACCACATGCCGATGGCATTGTGGGTTGTGCAAGTGCAAAACCTACAGATTCGGTTGCAAAACAACTTAGTCGATTGTCAATCAACCAATCTACTTCAGGACAAGCTACGGCTTCATCTCAACCCACCCAAATGGTGAATGTGCTTTCTGTGCAATTGTCGGACCAGAAGGGTAACCAGAAGCCTCGACGGAATAGAAAAAAAGGTAAAAATCATCATAAGGGTGGGAATAAGAGCGAGAATGCTAATAGTAATGACAAGAACGGCTGGAATGCTGGCGGGGACAAGAAAGCTAAACATAAGGTTAAGTTCCCTTGCAAGTTATGTAAGGATGATCACCTCACTTACTTGTGCCCTCGTATTGAGGAATCTTCAACATTCTTGGCACAGGGCCCAGCTGTGCTAACTAACCCTTTAGTGCACAATCAAAATATGAACTTGAATTCCCATGACTAGTATGGTGATGATCATGATCCGCTGGAGACTAGTGGTCATGGTTGCATTAACATGGTTCGTGCTGCGAAAGTTGTGACCCGTGCGAAAGATTATAGCTCATCACAACCCAGCCCAGGAAAAGAACCTAATCCACCAAGGTCCCCTTTACATATTGAGAAACCTATGGATAAACCTGAGACTACATCTCACATTCTTAAGGGATTCCTTAAGTGTTTAGGGCATAATCTAAATGCCCAAGCTGCCCAGAACTATTTAGTTGTCGAGGATTTGGGCCACACTCCTTGTGCAATGTCTGCATTGGAAGTGCTTCAGAGCTGTACTTTGCAAAGGAAGGCGTTGCTTTCTACCCTTTGTGTGAATGATGATGACTCTTCCTCCGTGATTAAATTTGAAACCGCAAGACTTCAGCCTCTCTTTCCCTAATATGTGTCTCTTTTGATTCACATAGAATGTCTTAATATGATTGTCAAGCGCACTATGATTGACAAGGGCGCTGCTGCTTTTGTGATGTATTTATCTTGCTGGAAGGGTCTAGGTTCCCCTAAGCTGTCTAAATCAGTGACCATGTTAACTCTGTTTGATGGGAGATCTTTTAGGCCGCATGACATCCTTCCTTCCCTTAAAGTTCGTTTCAGAGGGAAGGCCATTGAGATAGAGTTTGAGGTGGTTGATGCGCCCCTTGACTAAAATCTCTTGCTGGGTAGGAACTGGATGTACAGTATGCAAGTCATTGATTCTTCCGTATTCCGCATTGTATGCTTTCGACATAATGGGAATATTGTAACGATTGATCAAATGACATTCAAGAATCCGTCAGTTACCGCATCTTTGGGAGCTTCAATCCTGATCGTTGAAATTTATCAGCCGACAACTGGGAGTGTGGGTGTAGGAATGTACCCATCCCTCATGGGAAGCTTTAGTTGTCCTGCACCGATCCTTATGATAGGATCTAGTTTCGATGAGGCTTTGACATCTACGAGATCGGTGTCTTTTCGCACGAGTCATATGGAAGATCCTTGGATTATTCCTGCACCGAGTACTTCGAGTGAGGCCGTCGTTATGGATGTGCCATTTCCTGCAGCTATGATATCTTATCAAGATAATCTCAAGTGTGTTGTAGAGCCTAGTCCTTCCTCTTCATGGAAGGAGGAGGAGGACTCTTATGTGCTACCGGCATGGGTAGTACAATCTTCTCATGCACACGACTGCCTTGGTATGATTTTCCCTTTAGATGAAGCGATTATCGAGGCTATGTCGGGAGTTGAGCCACCATGGGAGGAACTCTATGATAGATCATACTTTCTTCCAGAGCTTGACCGCTTGGACCACGGGGATTTTAGGGTGGTTCTTAGTCAGAGAGTTGGTAGTCCTATGGTTCCATTAAGCTCTCCTGGTTCGATGGCTAATGGAAACATGGCAAACATATCTTGAACGATTCCTATCAACATCTCTCGTAATCATGGCACGATAGAGAATGTCTATATTGGGGTGGAATGTTCCCATGCTGAGATTCTAGAATACACCGAGCTATTTAAGGAATTCCGTGATATTTTTGCTTGGTCTTACGACAAGATGCCAGATATTAACCATCGTATTGTCGATCACGAGATTAAGACATACCCCAATGCTAAGCATGTTCAACAACATTTACGTGCAGTGAATCCTAGGAAAGCACCCGCGATTAAGGAAGAGATAGAGAAGCTATTGAAAGCTGGTTTAATCTATCCCGTTCCCTTGATGGAGTGGGTTTCAAACCCCGTTCTGGTGGATAAGAAGTAGGGAGTGATCCGCATATGTATTTATTTCTATGATTTGAATCGTGCCTGTCCTAAGGACAACTTACCCACACCATTTATTGATCAGATTTTGGATGAGTGTGCAGGTAGCGAGGTGTTCTCCTTCATGGACGGCTTTTCTGGATATAATCAGATACAGATTAAACCCGACGACCAACATAAGATTGCATTTATTTGTCCTTGGGAAACGTTTGCATATCAGAAAATGCCTTTCGTCCTTAAAAATGCTGGAGCTACATTTCAGTGGGAAATGACGTCGATCTTCCACGATCTCAAGTCAATTATTGAAGTATTTTTGGATGACCCTGCTACTCATTCTTGTATGAGAATGCGTCATCCCTATCACTTGAGATTAGTATTCGAAAGATGTCGGCACTATTCAGTTAGATTAAATCCTCATAAGTTCATCTTTTGTGTGAAGTCAGGTCGTTTGTTAGGATTCATCATTTCTAAAGAGGGTATAAGAGTCGACCCTTTGAAGGTTGAAGCAATACTTCAGTTGTCTCCCCCGAATAATATTCATCATCTTCAGTGTTTGCAAGGCATGGAAAAATTCTTATGAAGATTTGTTGTCAACTTTTCCAATTTGACTAGAGGCTTCATGTGTCTCTTGAAGAAGGACACCCCCTTTTATTGGGATGAGTGAGCCCAGGAGTCCTTTGATGCACTCAAGCGAGCCCCAGCATCAGCCCCGGTGATTAGTCCCCTGGACTATAGCCATGATTTTTTATTATATGTGGTCGCGTCATTAGAGACGATTGGTATGGTTTTGGTTCAAGAGGATGAGGAGCTCCAAGAGCATGTCATATATTATCTGAGCCGGAACCTTATTAACGTAGAGATTCATTATTCTCATGTCGAGAAGCTTGATTTAGCTACTGTACATGCATTTCAGTGGTTGAGACATTATATTCTCCTTTGCCAAACCTTGGTTGTAGCCCGTGTTAATCCGTTTCAATTCATCCTCACCAAAAGGATGATTGGGGGAAAATATAATAAATGGATTGTCATTCTACAAGAATTCGATCTTGAGTTTGTTTCGGCAAAATTGAAGAAGTCTTTAATTTTTGTAGAGCTCATATCGGATTTCCCAAGCGAGGCCGAGGAGTTGGTTTGTGAAGATATGTTTGTTCATGAACACATCTTCTTAATCTCAACGTTAGACCCATGGTATGGGGATATCATAATATATTTACAAACATTGAAGACCCCTACTCACCTCTCACAAGATGAACGATGATGATTACGTCACGTCTCTAAGAACTACCTCATAGTGGATAACACTTTGTATCACTGTGGGGTAGATTCCATTTTACGTTGTTGTTTAACTCATGATTGAGGTTGAGGTAGTGCTGAATGATTGCCACGGAGGGGTGTGTGGTGGTCATTTATCTAGGCTTTATACAGCTCAAAATATTTTAAGAGCGGGTTATTTTCGGCCGTTGATCTTTAAGGATTGTGTTGATACGGTCAAGAGGTGCCGCCCTTTCCAGGTGTTCGCACATAATATGCACTCAAAACCTGCCCCATTACATCCCATTATAACCTCCGGTTCCTTCACTAAGTGGGGGCTCGATTTTATAGATTGCAACCCAGCTTCGGCTGGGGGGCACCATCATATTATAGTGCATGTTGATTACTTCATGAAATGGGATGAGGCTATGCCTACAGTAAAATTCGATGGTGAGACAGCCGCCCACTTTATATTCAACAAAATTATCACTTGGTTTGGGATTCTGAAAGAGCTTGTCACTGACCATGGCTCGCACTTTCAGAACCGTATGATGGAAGAGTTGGCATCAAAGTTAGGGTATAAGAAAGAGCATTCCTCTTCTTAATACCCTCAAGTGAATGGACAGGTAGAGGTAGTGAATAGATCACTCAATTCCATTCTCCAATGAACCATTGCACAAAGCAAGAACAATTGGCACATCATGTTATATCCTACTTTGTGGGCATATCGAACTGCTGTTAAGACTGCCATTGGTTTTTCTCCATCTCAACTTGTACATGGAATGGAGTTGATATTGCCGATTGAATGTGAGATTCCTTCTTTGAAGCTAGCTGTAGAAATATTACTAGACACTTCACCATTAGAGGAGTGTTTGGTTCACCTTGAGCAACTTGATGAGAAGCATCGGGATGCCCTGGTGGCTCTAGAAGTTAATAAGTGTCACGTAAATGCCCAATATGATAAGTTTGTCCATCCAAGGGTGTTTAGTGAAGGAGAATTGGTCTTTTTGTGGGATCAACTGAAAGAACCCTTGGGGGTAGGGAAATTTAATCCTATGTGGCGTGGTCCTTACATGGTCAAGCATGTGTTAGAGAAGGGTGCATATGAGTTAGTGGATTATGAAGGAACAGCCTTGGTGGAGCTTAGAAATGGGTTCTATCTTAAGAAATACTATGCATGATCTTCAACCAAGGCTACATATTGTATATTATTGTACATCTTTGCATAGTTAGGTCTTTTTCTTATCGTGATTGGGTTTGTGATTAGTTTCCGTTTCTTTTGGTAGATGTCAATGGAATCTTCCACCTACATAGGATTCGCGGATGGTGCAAGACATAACACTCAACACTCAGCCTCTGCTGCTTGGGTGATTTATACTCCTATGGGTTAGGTACTATCTTCAGGAGGCGTATGTCTACGGCCATCTTCCAACAATGTTGCTGAATATAGTGCCGTTATTGAGCTTCTACGGGATGCCATTTTGCATGGCGTTCTCTCTCTTGAGGTACATCTTGATTCGAAGTTGGTAGTGTCACAACTCAATGGTTTGTACCATGTTAGAGATCCGATGTTATTGAGAAGATTCTTACGTGTGAGATTGTTAGAACGACAATTTGACAATATAACATATATACATATTCCAAGAAATAATAATCAAGTTGCTGACTCATATGCTAACTACGTGTTACATTGGAATTTGTTTCATTCACAATAAATTAATCACAAACACATTTTTTACACATGTAAATAAATAAATCGATCACCATAAAACTTTTTATATATACATCCAAAATGTAATAATACATAGTTTCATGATACAAAATTGGGGCTTTCGAGCCACCAACATATAATACACGGTAGTACAAAATGTATACACTCCTAGGTGTCTAATCCCGTGGATGAGGAGGAGGGTTTTGATCATGGAAGGTCACTACGGCTATAGCTAGCCATCGGAATAGTTGCACCCATGCGTGTGGTACACCCACCACCTACCACTGCATAGCCTCAGGCAAGTCCTCGACTTGCACCATGGGAACCCTATGTGTCAGTATCACAAAATTGGTATGAATGCTCTGGAGTGTCCGCTCCGCATCCACACCTGTGATGGCATATCCTCTTCCCCTCTGTCTATGATGAGGGAATACTTCTGGCCGCCATGGTCCCACATTTGCACATAAATGGTAGATGTCACTATATATTTCCACGCAAAAATATGTATTTTTGATTCCATATAATCATGAAAACACAAAAAAATTAAATAAATCAAAATGTTTTAAAAGGAGAGGGTTGAGATTTGTTACCTATATCGCCATATGCCGATCCTGGTGGTAGCGGCATGTCCGGGTCTCCCCGAAAATCTATCCCTGCATAGGGGTAGTCATCAATGGAAACTATCTGTTGTCGCCACCATGGAAAAAAGTCAGCTAGATATGGGTTGGCCACCCCACCACCCCTAGTCTATGCATAGCATCTGCCCAATGCCATTGGGCTAGATATCGAACCCCATGAAGAGGAACGTCCACTCTGGGGCTCAATCCTGGAACACGCTCGAAGGAAAATGTGCTCAAAATACTGCTGAACCTAAAGCTCTGCACTCTACCTGCCTTACACTCACTGAGCTGATGTTTCATGTTGCTCAGTAGTGTAGTGCTCTAGTCATAAATTGTGGGTCTCATGCACTCCACTGCATAGAACATCAGAGGTTGCGAGGCCTAGTGGAGTGATTCCAAGCCTTCTATCCTGCCCAATGTCAATAGTATGGCCTTTAGGTCCAGCACCTGTATAGCATTGGTAGGGACCTAACCCCCACCTTCTCTATGTCTGGATAGCAGTACATTGCAATGTACTCATCGATAGTTAGGCCACCTCTTGGCCCACCACGAGAACGAAGGTTCACCACTTCCCCTCATCTAGAAATCCGTGTAATGAAGTATATGTCCTCCACCTCCATGGTGAGGCACATCCCTTCTATATGGAAGGACTCTGAGTCTAGATCCCAGTAATCCACCAGCATCCATAATAGTCTTGGTTTGGCCCTCAAACCACCAAGACACCAAAACTTGTAGATTCCACATGCACGTAGAGCCTATTGAGCCATTATATTGTCCCTTACTACTTCCTCTACCTCACCATGTTCACGCTCTCTCCACTCTAGGACCATCCTGCACAAGAAATTGCAAATTTTCCCATTAGAATATTGAAAAAACCTTATGCATGGCTTCATACGCGACTGGTTTAAAAATAGCCGCATATGTATGCGGGTTTGAGGGCATTTTCTGCATATATCCATCCCTATACGCAGAAAAAACCTCAATTTCCACGTGGTCTGCAACACCTATTTTAGGTTGGCCTAGAAAGCTTAATTGACCACAGAATTTCATGAAAATTGCATCAAAATGAAAGAGAAGAGCATGGGTAAATACCTGGAAGAAATGATAGTGGATTCCGTGGGCTGGATCTCCTGGAATTCGCTGTTGAAAATCAAAGCTCAAATGGGTAAAAGTTTCAAATGTTTTATAATATTTTGAATTGTTTACTATTTAAAGAAACTTTTTCAAATATTTGAAAATTTTTACCCCCTTTCTTATAGTTTTGAGATTTTCTAACCATTTTGGATCATTTTTGACATAATTCATGATGTAGAGGACCTTTTTCAGTGCCGTTTCAACCGTTGGATTGACCCATTCGTGACGATCTTAGGTATCATGTCAAACTAGCATATAGGTTAGGTTTCATCACCATTTGCATTTTGCATGACCTTATGACCATATCACCATGACCTCAGGTATGAACCCACTCTGTTATGTCACGGAACCTTCTTGTTGTTTTAGAAGTGGCATGATATGACTAGTAGAGCTTCACCTTACATGGGTACCCTAGTTAGCACCTTATTTGCATTTGGTGCCCATGCCGACATTTTCTCTTTTAGGGTGTGGGAGTCCATTGTATAGTACCTCCATGACATTTTGCAAGAGCCTAATACTCCTCTTGATCTTTTGCTGGCCTATTACCCTCTTGACTCCCTCATGTCAAGTTGTGAATGCATTATCATGAGCTTTTCTTATCGTATTGAGCTTTATGCCGACTCTCTTGATATTTCGTTTCAGCCATATAGCTCGAGCTTGTCTCATATATAGCCATGCAGAGCCATTTTTTATATCCTTTGTAGCTTGTTTCCCTTTTTACTGGGAGGGGATTTTCCCCCGAGTGTCGATATCCTACATGTGTATCCTTGCATTGAGCATAGGTATGTTCCACTACTTGGAACTAGTTTGTTTTCCCTTATGACACTCGTCTCCTCCTAGGCTGTAACTATAAATCCATTTTATTCTTTTTCAAGCTTTTTAAATAATTGAAAAAGTCCAAAAAAATCAAAAGACCAAAAAGCTGGACAAGGAAAGATGTTATTTGTGGCAGCTGTCGATTTATTTCGCCTTCGAACAGAGCACTGTATACCACATCCATTGGTTGGGTTATAGTTTGACTTTAGGAGTTGTACTCCTTTATTTGAGTTTATCTCCACTAACTGGTTAAGCTTCCAGTCCCTATGGAGCCTCTGTCGTTGCCTCTTGTGTTGCAGAGATCGAGTCTATGCTACCTTTATTCAGTCACCATACTCCATCATGCTCTTATTCGAAGGAAGTTGAAACATAAGTCAGCCATTCCTCCGTTATCTTGACTTTGCATGTCAGCCATTCCTGGTACAGTTACTGGTTCATGCACCTTATGATCGAGTCCTTCCACATTATACAACTTTGCTGAGTACCTCATGTTGGATGATGGGGGATGCCTTAATGCCCTCCTTCCAGCGGATTTCATCCCAACGACTTCAGATCATTTATTATGGGATTGGAATCTAGATTCATTTTGAGTGCCTTGAGACTTGCAGTCATCAGTGGCAGGTTCTCTCACCATCGATAGTCTTTTGGGAATACATCAATGTCCCCTGATCAATGGATCCTCTCAAGTGTTCAACCTCAACACATTTATTCACACTTGTTAGTTTGCACTCTAGTACCTTGATTCCCATTTTCATTATCGGTGGGTGATCTCATGTTTGTTAATGGTATACATTAATGATCAGTAATCAGATGATGGACTACTATGTTCGACGACGACACCTCTATTCACATAGTAGGACATGTACTCGTAGTGGTTTGTGTAGAAGATTTTCCAGATTAGTGTCATCTCTTATATGCTACCTCCTTGATCGTGCCAGTGTTCATGAGATTTCAGCTCTTGTGACTTGATTCCAGTATATGTCAGATATTTCTAGCCACTATGGAGATCTTGATCTAGTATATATCTTCAGCCATTATGGAGATTATGTTCCTTTGTATATCTTCATCATGGAGATTCTAATCTATGTATATTGTACGTGGCGATGACCACTTATGTGATATCTTGTATCATGCCTATTCATGGCCATTGTACTCTTATCTATCCGGGACTGCTATATGTATTTGGAGTTATGTGCAGAGTTGTATTATTGTACTATGCTGATTAGGTGGCTGGTCTTCCATTTGGGATCCTTCATCACTCCACTTCTGGGATGGACTTATAATGTATTTCAGCCATTGTATGACCCCTCTGACCTCACACATTAGGGGGCATCTGTTATAGCTTATTTCACCACTCCAGGTGAATCACACTTTGTATGGCCTTCCCCTGTCCCGTTGCAGAATCCTTAGACCCCATGGACCATTTTTGTCCTTTGATGTTTCCTTGACCATCCCTAAAAACCTGTGAAAAATGATACATGCGACTTTTAAAACTATAAGCGCGCATATACGTGGCTTTGACCACTAAAACTATGTACATCGGGATGTGTACAAAATCCAAATCCTTTTGGAGTTTTCCTTGACATGGATCCGACTCACTTGGCTCCTGGCCTTCCCTATGCCTTGAGATCGCTTGGATTTGACCTTTCATTACCCCTTTGAAAAGCTATATAAGGAACCCCTTGGTACATTGAAGGCATAAGAGAGAATTAAGAGAAAAGAAACTATAGTCCATTGTTTCCAGAACTTATGCTTGAGTCTGCATCCCTTTGTGCCTTGGAGCAATTTTGTGTTCTTCCCAAGATTGCCTTTTTCTTGTGAGCTTGCTATCTAGAGATGGAGGATTGAAGTGGTGGAGGCCCAAGTGGGGGATTCAGTTTCTCCGGTTCACGGATGTGTCGACAGAGGTTGTATCTTGTAATCTCTGATTTATATTAATAGAAATATCTTTTCCTGTCCAATAATGTGTGTTTGAATGAATATTTTATCCATTGGATTATGTCAAATGCTTATACATTATTGATTATATATGCTAGAATAGATCTAACACCATGATATGAAGAATGCTTGTATTGTTTACTTGTTGTTGAGGAAGTAATCTATCAATTCAAGATGAAGTTGGATAGCTCAACGGGGATCTACTTCAACCGTCTGGAATAAGGTACAAGGTCTGATCCTTTAGTGTTAGAGATTTAATTTCTATTGCATATTGGAAAGGATTGATTTCTGGAGTCAAGGTGTCTGTTGTGGTACCCCAAGCCATAGGAATTTCTCTCCATAATAGACACAACTCAATTATGGGAAACTAAACCCACGAGGGAAAAACAAAACAAAAAAAGGAATGGTTAGGGAGCCTTGAGTTCGATAATGTATCCCTAGTATCGTCTTAACTATGGCATCCTACACGATTCCCGTGTCGCCATATTCAGCCCAATTAAAATACAATAGCAAGTTATTTAAATTCAAATGTATTTAAGGCATGATCTAAGAGCCTTCAATCATAGTAGCCTTGACAAGAGGGTCGAGGGGTTATAGAAAGAACCAAAGGGAAAACAATCCAAAAAATTAATGGTTAAGAGACTATATGTTATAGACTCCTGAAGAATTAAGAAGACGAAGAATATATCGGTGATATATGTGTGTGTGTGTGTGTGTGTGTGTGTGTGTGTGTGTGTATACATATATATCTACAAAAGGGGTGATGAATATATTTCCAACTTGGTAGGAATATTAAGTCTAGTATATTATGGTGGATTCCCTTTAGTAGTAGTGCTAGTAAAATTTATAAGAAATTACCCAACAAAGAAGATGAGGTGTGATAGTGAACTGTTTATCTCATCCAAAAAGACAGCCAACACTTATGGAAATTTAATGTGGATATTTAATATTTGAATTTTCGCAAAAGGAAAGGAATAAAAATCAGAACACGCAGGACATCCGGAGATCCTCATCGAGGAGGTTCTTCAGGCATGGGTGCCATGTGGGAGGAATGTCCTCTAATTTTGGCTCTGATTACGGAGGGAGGCTCTTACTTGCAGAAGTTAAAAAGAGAAGGTATGCATTAGGAAGAGGGAGGCAAGAGTTTCATGTCTTTTGGGGAGTAATTCCCACACTTTAGAGGGAAATGATCCATGCACCTTAGGCGAGAAGCTCATCCTGGGAGAAAAAGAAAATCTTTTGCGCTTCCGAGGAGGAATTAGCTATGCAACCTCGGCGTGTTCATAGTGACCTCTGTGTCTGATCCATGAGGTTAGTAAGATCTCGGTCCTGGGCATCTGACCCACAAATATGCTAAAATAAAAAACCAAACTGGGCTACCAGATTTCCTACAATTATTGACCAAGGTATGGTGCGCAAAGGATGGAGGTAATTTTATATTGATGATTACGATATAGGGTATGGCAGAAACTCTGCATTTTAAATCTGGTTTATATTTTCCTCTGACTGTTGAACAAAATTTATGCCTCTCGGCTCTTGATGATGGGATTTGTTTCCTACATTATGGATCTCATATTTTGTTTTATGTTGTAGAACCCCATGGATCTGAGCTATAGCTCGCTTTCATGTTTATTTCCAATGTTCTTCACGATCATGGATAAGATTTGAGACTTCAAATTTTAGACTTGGGAAGCTATATCGACTAGCGTTGTTAAGCCCAAATCTGAGTCCCCATTTTTTATTGTGAGCTACAAATAGGAAAGCTTGTGTTCCCTTAACCATGAATGGCCCCTTTTATCCTTGACTTACCAATTTGTGGTGTAACTGTCTCAAACTTTGGATGTAGAGGTATGGTCAATTGCATTTTTGTTCATTTTGTGTAAAGAGACATAGCATATAATTGTCTTTGTTATATCATTTGTTTGTCTATACTTGAATCATTTGGCATGCCTTGAAAGGAAATAGAAAAGGAGTTGTTTTATATGTTAATATCATATGTTTGAGGGAAATTCGCCTATGGAAATACCCTCTGTGATATCTCTTTCACTTAAAATACAGTCAGTGTAACTCGAATGCAACTGAAAACAAAGAAGGTTTCTAGGGTAGCCATCATGGATTGCATTCGACAAGCAAACTTAACTTAGCACGAGAATAGGATAGCGGCATAGAATTTATAATGTAAGTTTGTAAACAACCAAAATCTATTTCTTGTATGAAATACATACTGACAAACCTAATCTTCTATGCATTCAAGTGCACACATTTTTGACGGTATTTTCCTTTATAAATAAACATATTTGTAGAATTTATGTAGATGGCAATTCCCCTAGATGGGCAAGAAGTATTCTATATTTAACTCTTGTCAGTTCTGGAAGTAATTTCCATGAATGCCAAACAAACACAAGTGGTGATATTGTATGTGTTTAATCATAAGAATGGCTCAAAATATGCTATTCTAGTGATTTTTGTTGTCTCTAGGAAGAGGTCGTATCGTGTAGATATCTCATCTTAGGTACATTCTAATAGCCTTTTAAAGGAAATTTCATACTGGTAGTCCAGCATAGCAAATTTGTATTCTTGTGCAGTCTTTCTTAAAATAGTTTGGGAAGAAGCCTTAACTTTGAAGAAGGAGAATAACCTTTTGACTCAGAAAGGCCTATCTTTACTAAGTTGTTGATAGGATTCTCTAATTAGATTCCATAAATCTTAAGCTAGGATTCTCCTATCTCATGGTAAATGTGGCATTATGTCAATGGTTTTTTCAACCTCCTAGTTTGTCTTTCCCAATTCTTTTACAGTCATTCTGTTAAAAGAGGACTTAATGAATAACAATCTGCCTACCTTGATTCGGCGTAGCATGTAAGTATCATGATCGGCTTCTTTAGGGTATGCATTAAGAAGGGAATGTTATTATAATGGATTATTATATTTTCTAATGTGTTGTTACATGTGCACATATATTTATCGGATAGGTTACTTTTATCATTAGGAGTAATCAATTGTATAATCTTGTTTTCATAAATGAACAAGATGGTCTACAAGTTAGGACTGCAGATGATCAGCTCAAAGGGTAAGTTGTTCCAGCAACTTACAAAAATCATGGTACTGATATGGACATGGCTCGGAAGTAAGACTCTAAATTTTTAATTATGATATGAAGTTTAAGTTTCATGTATCAACACAAATTGTTGAAGATAACTTATTGATATTTTTTAGTAGTCAATGCAAGATATTGTATACCTCAGTTGCTACTATTGTGCCTAGAAGATTGGGAACCTCAAGAGATTTATCCATTATGGGAAAAACTATGTTGCAGGTTGTAGATTTTATCGAATAAATATTACATGATCTAACAGTTTAATGGACATAACCCATGGATTGGATGAACCACGTACATGGGTCTCACTCGTATGCAATCTTGATGTGTTTTCTATCTTATATTTGCTTGATGTTTTTGTTATGTAATTCATCTTCCTAATAATGATGATCAATTAGATGAATGATTTCATATGGGTTTATCTTTTGTTTATACAATGATTATAAGATGTTAGATGATTACAGTAGCTGGATTAAAAGTTAGAACTTATTAAGAATGGTGGGAATTAATACAATTGATTTATGATGTTTCAGAGATAGAGGAAAATAATTAGTAATACAGGGGTATCACAGTATATTACCATTTTATGATTAAAGATGGTTGTTCAAAGGTAGACAATTCAATTTTCTGATTTTGGAGCTGTGACATATGGTATCAGAGCCAAGGTCGAAACACTCGGGCCTATTTGGGCTCAAAATGATCCTACATATTTTGTGTTAGTAAATAATGAGCAAGTTCTTCTTGAGATAGCGGAAAACAACAAGCTCACATTTGATCTACAACATAAGTACCTTAAGATGTAGCAATTGTGGATATTTATATATTGTTTGACCTTGTGGTTATGCAGGAGAGATGGGGATAGCTTCTCCACTTTATTGTTAGGCCCAACAAGGTAAGTACATAGTTATGATGCTATTTCTTCCGCAGATGTTTTATGCATGGCTAAGACAATTGTCTCATCTCCATAGAGTTGTACAAAAAAATTTAGTGATGTATATAAGTCTACATAAATGAACTTAGGGTCAATGAAATTATCAAATGAATGGTAATATAGAATTTGAATTACTGAAAGAAGTAACCTAGGACCTACTTTCATAGTTCTGACTAGCCATTAATAACTTGATATATATATTGGAAAGGATTCTTAAAACCACCACTTTGAGAAAAGGGTAATAGGTTACATTGGAAAACATGGTGAATGTTGTTGTTAAGGACTGGCATGGAAACAGTCACGTCATTATCATTAAAAATAAAGGACTGCTAAGGAACTGATGGAAATCAAAGAACATTTTTCTTGTCAGATTTTGATTTCGATCACATGGTCTGCCTGAGCATCATGGAACAGCTGTGTATAACCATGGATTTCTGCGATACTGCAAACCAAACAAGAGGGATAATGAAGGAAGCATGATTTTTGTAGGAGATGAAGCATGGCATTAAGTTGATGAAAACGTTGTTTGATTGTTTGAACAGTATGATTCAATTTCATGTACTATAACTTTAGGTGTCTTTATTTGTATGTTATTATGTAATCACAGGGGCTTCTGTAGCATTGTGCAAGAATGTTTTTTCTTTTACACTTTTGAGGAGGAATAGGAATTGGCTAAGGGACTGTGAACACAAAGGTTTGAGAATGATCAGAAGATATAACAATTACCCCAGAAACATCCAAGTAATTCGAATCATCAAAATTTATGGATCCATGTCCCTTGGATATAAAAATTCCACTGCTCAACACTTTTAACTAGTCTATATGAATTGTACCTCATGTTTACCAAGGTAGCCTTTAAATGATCAAATGTCATGCCTTGTTTGGATCTATGTTGTAGAGACGTTATACAGGGCATTGAATTCATTTCAGATTCTATGGTGCTTTCTGTATTTTCTGTAAGTGATTTGTTATAAGTTATAACTTCAGTATCAAGTATGAAGGTAACCCTGGTGCTTTGTTTTGAAGTTGGAAGGCTTAAAGAACAAGGTTGTCGATGCAAAATTATCCTTAAAGTAGTTCCAGTCTTTTCTAAACTGTTTTGATCAAGGAAAATGATATAATCCCAGATTGATTTTTGTATCTCCTCCTATAAAGAAACTTTTATAGTTAGGAATGTTTTCCATCTCTAATCAAACTAAGAGACTATAGTTGGTTGCTATCTTATGTATAGTTGGATAATTTACGTTCTTAGATGCAAGGTAAATAGCATGTGTTAACAACAGACACTACTAGTGTCGACTTGTGTCCTTTTTCACAATTTATTTTTACAGTATGTTGTGAACCTATATATTTATTATTTGTGTCAAAGGCACTTTAAAGGAAATTTCTTAGGCATCATTAGAAAATCCTTGCCATGAAAGTGTCTCATGAGTTGTTGGTTGTTCTTTATTAATTGGCAATTGGCTAATTGTTGATTCTATATTGATGTTATAGCTCTCTTGTTACAATGCAGCCTTTTGTTTCCCAACAATGCTCTGTACTAAGGCGCTTCAAGGGAAATTCCTCAGGCATCAACTGATCAAAATTCTTGTCATGAAAACATGTCTTGAGTTGTTGTCTGTATGCGCATATTAATTGGTCAGTTGTGAATAATGCTTGACAATATTTGCATATTTATTGATATACGTAATCATTTGATTTTCCCTTCGATCTAAGTCATATCTAGATTCGATGCCTAAAAAATTCTTTGGACATAATAATGGTAGATGCCCAATATCTGTAACACATTGTGTTGGCTTGAATAGATCTAATAAATGTTGCCATTGAAATTGCTGGTAAGACATTGTAAGTATAATAATGTGTCAAGGAGTCCAAATTCCGTTAATGAATTGGTTTGGGTTTGGGGTACATCTAACAAAATTTTGATGGCATTTATATGATGCATGTTCTTAACATGTGAATCTAGTTAAACGGATCTAAAGGGAAAATTCGTCTTTGAATTATTTTTGTTAGCTGAGTTGATTTTGAATGCCAAAAGGATAGAATAAGATCTTTAAAACATTATAGTTTGGATATTTGAAATCCTTTCCTTAATGATCAAATTGCAAATCTAAAAGTCCGAGTGTTGGGAAATTGCTATTAACATTTAAAAATGATAAACGACGTATAGCGTTATGGACTAACTTTGCAGGTTATGCATGTGACACCACCAACTAAAATGGACTATTTGTTTCAAAAATTCACTCGCTTAAATAAGGAAGCTAAACCACTAAAGAACGAGTGTTGTTTTATTTTATTATCTTATTATAAATTTCGTATTTCGAGGTTTCTATGAACCAAGACTTAACAATGGATTGTGGTGTTATGTACTGACATTGCAGGGCTTTACAATGATTCTGACAATCTCACGAGCAACATAAGACATAGATTCTAAATCCACTTTTAAATAATTGGTGTTTTATTCTAAATGAATTATAAGATTGCAGGAACCATGAATGATGGTAAGGGTACAATCACTACAACTAGGAAGTGTTGATTAAATGAATGAAAATTATGGTTATTGATGGGTGTTAATTAACCATGAGGCCAACGTCATTAATCGGGACAATGACAGTAAAGTCATGTGAAGCACCAAGGAGTGTGTGTTACTAATAGTCAAAGTGAAAATTTATACTGAATACGAACAAGAAAATTGAATGCCACATGAGCACAATGGTGTTAGGCAAGTGATTGTTGCATGAGCACATTGGTGTTAGGCATATATCCTATAGGAGCACAATCGTGTTAGGCAAGAAATTACCATGTGAGCACATTGATGTTAGGAATATAGTGTGGCAAGGATAAGACCTAGGAAAAATTAGACATCTGGAAGACAGGACGCTATTTGATGTCACTGAGGAGAAAACTTTTAAATAGGGGTTAAAAGGGAGAGTAACCTCAGAAATTGTTGTGATTCCACACTAGAATGAACTCAAGGGAGTTTGGAAAAACATAACGAACGTAAAACATGTTAAGAAATTTCCAAGTAATTAAGCTGTCACATGCTTGATGTGAAGAAAGGATTTCCTCAGGTCGAGGACGACATAACTATCCAAGGGTTGGAGACAAAAACTAACACCGAAAGGGTAGTAACTAAGTTTTATTGATGGATAAATTGCATTATGAATAAAATTGGGTATTATGATACCAATAAAAAAACTGGAAAAATGCAGATTGTTACAATACAAAGGGATCTATGGCTTTTGTTTTAAGTTGAATTACAGTTTTTGACATGAATTACTGAATAAAAGTTTGGTCTAGACCCAAACCTTGTGGCAGGAAAACTGCAGGAATTGAAGGATAATGACTCAAGAAGATGCAGGAGGATCTTAGCGGATCAGAATGAAAAATAAGAAAATAAGAAAAGATGACAGAAGGAAATTTTGGAAAATACAAACACTAAGGATGGTGTTACTCTAAGGGGGAGAGGATGTAATATCCCTCTTGTGCACCCTAAGTATTTCATAATTTTGAATGTATATTGTACTAGTCTTCTCGTGAGGAGCTCAATCCCAAGGCCCTAGCAGTAAGACTTTGAAATTAATACTATCTAAAGTCCCTTGGGAGACTTAAGAGTTGGACACAGCTCAACGATGGGAAACTAAACCCATGAGGAAAAAATAAAACAAAAAAAAGAATGGTCAAAGAGCCTCGCGTTCGATAACGTAGCCCTAGTATCGTCTTAACTATGGCATCCTACACGATTCATGTGTCGCCATATTTATCCCAATTAAAATACAATAACAAGTAATTTAAATTCAAATGTATCTAAGGCATGATCTAAGAGCCTTCAATCAGAGTAGCCTTGACAAGACGGTCGAGGGGTTATACAAAGAACCAAAGGGAAAACAATCCAAAAAAATTAATGGTTAAGAGACTATATGTTATAGTCTCCTTAAGAATTAAGAAGAAGAAAAATATATCGGTGAGATATATTATACCTATCTATTGTATGGAGTTATCCATATATATATGTATATATATATATATATATATATATATGTGTATGTATCTATCTATCTATCTACAAAAGGGGTGATGAAAATATTTCCTACTTGGTAGGAATAGTAAGTTTAGTATATTATGGTGCATTCCCTTTAGTAACAGTGCTAGTAAAATTTATAAGAAATTACCCAACAAAGAAGATGAGGTGTGATAGCGAACTATTTATCTCTTCCAAAAAAATAGCCAACACTTATGGAAATTTAACGTGGAGATTTAATATTTAAATTTTCGTAAAAGGAAAGGAATAAAAATCAGAACACATAGGATGTATGGAGATCCTCATCAAGGAGGTTATTTAGGCATGGGTGCCATGTGGGAGGACTGTCCTCTGCTTTTGGCTCTGATTAAGGAGGGAGGCTCTGGCCTGCTAAAGTTAAAAAGAGAAGGTATGCATTAGGAAGAGGGAGGTAGGAGTTTCATGTATTTTGGGGAGTATGTCCTACACTTTAGAGGGAGGTGATCCCTGCACCTTAGGCAAGAAGCTTCTCCTGGGAGAAAAGGAAAATATTTTGTGCTTCCGAGGAGGAACAAGCTGTGTGACCTCGGCATGTTCATAGTGACCTTTGCATCTAATCCATGAGGTTAGTAAGCTCTCGGTCCAAGGCATCTGACCCACGAATCTACTAAAAGAAAAAACCGAACTGGGCTACTCAATTTCCTGCAAGTATTGACCGAGGTATGGTGCACAAAGGATAGAGGTAATTTTATATTGATGATTATGATATAGGGTATGGCAGAAACTCTGCATTTTAAATCTCGTTTATATTGTCCTCTGACTATTGAACAGAAGTTATGCCTCTTGGTTCTTGATGATGGGATTTGTTTCCTATGTTATGGATCTCAGATTTTGTTTTATGTTCTAGAACCTCGTGGATTTTATGTATATCTCGCTTTCATCTTTATTTCCAATGTTCTTCACGATCATGGATAAAATTTGAGACTTCTGATTTTAGACCTGGGAAGCTATATCGACTAACGTTGTTAAGCCTAGATCTGAGTCCCCATTTTTTATTGTCAGCTACAAATAGGAAATCTTGTGTTCCCTTAACCATGATTGGCCCCTTTTATCCATGAGTTACCAATCAGTGGTGTAACTGTCTGAAACTTTGGATGTAGAGGTACGATTAATTGCATTTTTGTTCATTTTGTGTATAGAGACACATCATATAATTGTCTTTGTTATATCATTTGTTTGTCTATACCTGAATCATTTGGTGTGCCTTGAAAGGAAATAGAGAAGGATTTGTTTTATATCTTAATACCATCTGTTTGAGGGAAATTCGTCGATGGAAATGCCCTCTTTGATAGCTCTTTCACTTAAAAGACAGTTAGTGTAACTCAAATGCAGCTAAAAACAAAGAAGGTTTCCAAGGTAGCCATCATGGATTGAATTCGACAAGAAGACTTAACTTAACATGAGAACAAGATAGTGGCATAGAATTTATAATGTAAAGTTGTAAACAACCAAAATATATTTCTTGTATTAAATACAGACTGACAAACCTAATCTTCTATGCATTCGAGTGCACACATTTTTGCCGGTCTTTTCCTTTAAAAAGAAACATATTTGTAGTGTTTCTGTAGAAAGGAAACTCCCCTAGATGGGCAACAAGTATTTTATATTTAACTCCTGTCAATTCTGCGAGAAATTTCCATGAATGCCAGGCAAGCACAAGTGGTGATATTGTATGTGTTTAATCATAAAAATGGCTCAAAATATTCTATTCTAGTGATTTTTGTTGTCTCTAAGAAGAGGTCGTATCTTGTAGATATCTCATCTTAGGTGCATTCTAATAGATTTTTAAACAAAATTTCATACTGGTAGTCCGGCATAGCAAATTTGTATTCTTGTGCAGTCTTTCTTAAAATAGTTTGGGAACTAGCCTTAACTTTGAAGAAGGAGAATAACCTTTTCAATCAGAAAGGCCTATCTTTACTAAGTTGTTGATAGGATTCTCTAATTATCTTGCATCAATCTCAAGATGGCATTCTCCTATCTCATGGTAAATGTAGCATTATGTCATATGGTTTTTTCAACCTGCCAGTTTGTCTTTCCCAGTTCTTTTATAGTCATTCCATTAAAAGAGGACTTAATGAATAACAATCTGCCTACCTTGATTCGGCGTAGCATGTAAGTATCATGATCAAATTATTTAGGGTATGCATTAAGAAGGGAATGTTATTATACTGGATTATTATGTTTTCTAATGTGTTGTTACATGTGCACATATATTTATCGTATAGGTTACTTTTATAGTTAGGAGTAATCAATTGTATAATCTTGTTTTCATCAATTAACAGGATGGTGTACAAGTTAGGACTATAGATGATCAACTCAAAGGGTAATTTGTTCCAGCAACTTAAGAAAATCATGGTACTGATCTGGACATGGCTCATAAGTAATAATCTAAATGTTTAATTATGATATGAAGTTTAAATTTCATGTATCAATGCAAGTTGTTGAAGATAACTTATTGCTATTTTTTAATAGTCGATGCAAGATATTGTATACCCCGGTTCCTACTATTGTGCCTAGGATATCGAGAACCTCATGAGATTTATCCCTTATGGAAACAACTGTGTTGCAGGTTGTGACTTTTATCAGCTAAACATTACATGATCTAACAATTTGGTGGATGTAACCCATGGATTGGGTGAACCACCTACATGGGTCTCGCTCTTATGTGATATTGATGTGTTTTCTATCTTACATTCGCTTGATGTTTTTGTTATGTACTTCATCTTCCTAATAATGATGATCAATTAGATGAATTATTTCATATGGGATTATCTTTTGTTTATACAATGATTATAAGATGTTACACGGTTACACTAGCTGGATTAAAAGTTAGAACTTATTAAGAATGGTGGGCATTAATACAATTGATTTATGATGTTTTAGAGATAGAGAAAAATAATTAGTAATATGTGGGTATCATAGTATATTACCATTTTATGATTAAAGATGCTTGTTCAAAGGTAGACAATTCAATTTTCTGATTTTGGAGCTGTGACACTTTCTTAGCTTATTGAAGCTAATGTAATGAAACTATGATTCTTGTATAGGTCTTTTTACAGGTAAAATTTTTTGTTCCCCGTTTATGGATTGAGACTAATTATGTCAACGTGCAAAAGTAAACTGTTAGCTTATTTATTTAAACAAAGTAACACTTTGTGTAATTAAGGTAATGTCAAAATATTTTCTTCCAAAATCTTGAATTGGCTGTTTTATTGCAAAACATTTTAGGTCTATGTTCTAACCTTCTTATCTAGGTTTAAGAACATGAGGTTTCCTATAGTGTATTTTATTTATCTAAGGTATAAGTACTTATAAATACGAGCAAGACAGACTTATGTCTTTAGACTAAACTATGAATATAGTATATAAATATTATATTTAACCTATCATTGGTGTAATAGATCCTAATCCTACATTAAACATTATAGAATGAATTTCTATAAACTAAAAATATTGGAAAGCCTTTTTTACTTTTTCCAAAGATTTTACATATTTTATTTTATTAACGAGTAACATGGTGTTAACGTAACCCAGTATTGACCTATGTCTAGATATTGTTATCAATTTAAGAATGAACATATGCGTAAATGGGATACTGATATATGCAATGTTTAATATGGATAATTGTCAAAGTATTAATGTGTTATGTGCAAAGTATGCCATATGATAAAACTCGCCATAAGGTTAGCATTTAACAATTGTTTATAAAACAGGTTAAATGGTGCCATTTGAGACTATAGAGAAACTCTATCCAAACCCATGCAATTTGTGTGATAGTGGGATCTGCGTGTGGTGATTTCAAAGGTTAGGTTTTTGTAAGTGTAAACCCTAACTATAAGTTGTACTAAACCCAAATCTCTTGCTTATTCTCCATCTTTTTTTCTATCGAGAGGCAGAGCCGATAGGCTGTCGGCTTGTTCATCCTCCACAGTAAAACATTGAGTCTTTTTATCTCCATAGCAGTCCCATAAACTAGAATTGAAAACTATGAGCCGTCGTGGTTTACACTATGGAGTTTTTAGGTTCTAAAGCAGGGTTTCCGTCATGTTTTCTTGGCTCTTGTAGTGGTGAAGAACCTTCTTCTTTACTCTCCATTGGATAGTAGCTTCGGGTTGCGAAATGATTCCATAATGGAGGTTTAATATTCTAGTTGTGGCTATGAGTGATATCATTCAGGTATAAAAAAAATACTTCTCCCCTCTTCCCTTTCTTCCATTCTTGAAATCCTGATTTTTTTTAAAGTTTTAAAGTAAGAAGAGTAATGAATATTTTTTGAATATTCCCTATAGGTGGCTGTGACACGGGAAAAGGAAATTACGAGAGGAAAGGTTAGCTATAGGATTTATCTCCTCCAAATCACAGACAACTGGGTAAGCCTCGGTTTACCCAGAGGTTTCTCCTTCAACGATGAGTGAATTTCTACTAGCATGGGTGGTCGTGACTTGATTTTTTTGAAGAATTACTTGTAAAGGCCATCTAGCTATAGCTTTGTTTTGTTGGATTGTAAATTATGTAGAAATAGGGTTTGAAATCTTATAAATTTGATTTATCTCTAAATTCTCAACTATGTTGAAAGGAAGAGTTTGTCAACGAGCTTTGTTTAAAGGAAGTTTATACAAGCCTTAGACTATTAGGTTTTGTGTGTTGTATATTTCAGTTTGTTTAAAACTTGGATTAAAGAAATTTTAAAGAACCACGTTCCTATTTACTTTTATCTGGTGAATGTTTTGATAAAATATGATGAAAGGATTTTACTCTTGTACATGTCCATAATTTTTATTTTTGTTAAGGTGGGGTTATTATGTGGAAGTTTAAATATTTTCTTAAGAAATAATAAAAAGGGGTTGTCATTAAAACCTGAGCATGACTGTGTAAATTCGATTTGGGAAAATTTAATTTATCTTTTATTATTTTATTTTAGTGTATAAATGATAAATAGTCTAAACTCTGTTTCGGTGTAAAATTTATTTCATTTAAGGAAATTATAATATAGATATTATAATTATATAAAAAAGAATTTGATTCTTGAGGAAATGATAAAACTAAAAATACCCTATTCTAGAAAGAGGAAAGAAATAAAGACTTGGTTGACAGTTTTCCTCAATTAGGGTTTGTATTCTTTTTTTAAAATAAAATCTCTGCATTGTTGTTTTTACTTTGATGTATTTGATATCTACTTGTTTTGGTTACACTATTACTAAATTACTTAGTTGTTATTTGCAAAACCTAAGTTATTACTATAATTTCATTATATTGTTTATATAATCTAATCTGTTTCCATTAACATTATTTTTCTACTTTCTGTAATAGTTAATAATTATATAGGTTAAGCTTAAAGATAGTGGTTATTACTGTGTTAAAAGGGACATAGTTACACAAACTGTGTACTGGTTTTTAAGAGACCTTCTTTTATGATAGTTTATGTTAATGTTTTAAATCGATGCATTTTAACTAAGAATCTTCTGAAATAGAGGATTCTTTCTTCTAAACGTTCCTATAAATATTTAACAGTAGAATGTAAATAATCATATTCCTACATTTCTTGATTTGATTTAATCATCAAACTTAATTTCACCTACTATACTAGAGTAAAACATTCTTGAAGGTGTGGAAAAATACAGTTAGGTAATTCATTCATAATTAAATTTAAACTAACCCTAAATCATTTATTCTAATACGTATCTCAATAGAATTTATAAATCTTGGATCAATAAACTATTTAACTAGCTAACAAAATAATCAATCATATAGAGGCATCAAATCCTAAATTTATACATTACATTTTCTATGCTTGCATAAAGAAAGTAAAAATCACATTTAGAATATAGTAGAGGAGACAACAACCTAAGGAGCGTGTTCCTCCCAACGAACTCTTGAAGACAGCTGAGCTAAAAATCTTAGGAACCCCAAGCCTATCTATTGGTCCACCTTTTTGAAAGCACTGGGTAAGAGAATAGGTTTAGAAACCCACAGAACTCCATGGAGTAATCAACGGTAATACTTCTTCCTGTGGCAGTAAGAACTCAGCCCAAAACAGCTGCACTAGTTTAGTAAATCAGCACTTTCCACTCAAACACTTCTTCCTTTCCCCTCCATCGATTTTCTTGTGCACCGATTTCACTCATAAATTTCACAATTAAAGAATGAGCAGCCTCAGTTGAATCCAATGGGTAGTTTTTTCAGCATGCCTAGGTCTTTTGGGTCATTTTTTCACTTAATGAGCCACCTTCTCTTGTTCCACTTTCTTGGGGAACATGACCACAAAAATAGGGAAGTTTCCTCGTGCTACATCTAGAAGTAGTTTGAGGATGTTTCCAAATGTCAATTTTCTCTTAACCCAAACTATTACACCAAGTGACCAGTAAACACTCATTTAATAGCCTCCTTAAGCTGTTGTCTCATATTTTATTTATTAATTAATAAAATATTCAGGAATTAAATACAATTATCCTTGACCCCACTTGCTCAATAATTAAGAACTTTATAATAAAATTAAAACATAATGTCTCCTAAAACATAAAATGTTTTTGCAATTTGGGGTTTGTGACAGAAGTGAACACTCATTTAACAGTCTCCCCTCAATAGGTGTCTGCTTTTATTAATTATTAAAATAAATAAATCTTCAATTATAGTCATCCTTGACCCACTTGGTCATAAACGTTTCAATAAAATTTAACATAATTTTTTTGCTGAATTAAATAATAGATATTTATTTTTCAGGTTTGGGTATGTTACAAACACCCCCCCCCCCTTAAGCTCAAGGTATTCCTTGATGTTTCTTAAGTTATTCCAAGTCTTCTTTGAACATATATGGATATTCCACCCACATATCGCTCTCGAGTTCCCAAGTCGATTCATCTGGACTAAGATGTTTCCACTGCACCTTTACCTGTCCAATGGTGCGATTCCAAAGAAAAAATTTCCTCCTATCAAGAACACAATATGGTTCCACTGGAAAATATCCTTCTAGTTCTACCTGAATCAAATTCAAGTCAATCACATGAGTAGCATCATATATATAATTTTTCAAAATAGAAATGTGAAAAATATTGTGTATCCTAATATTAGGTGGTGAAGCTAGTTGATAAGCAAGCAGACTGAGTCTTGTCAATATCTCAAATCAATACATGGGTGCTAATTTAGCACATCTCCCTAATTTAAAAGAGATATTTCTTGATTTAACCTTAACAAACACATGCCCACCGACTTGGAATTCCTTCAAAGTTATTTTAAGATCGGCATGACAATTTTCCCTGTCTTGAGCAGTTTTCAAGTTGCCTTATACATTTTTCACTATTAATTCCAATGATTTTAACAAGCAAGGTCCTAACATCAATTGATCTACTCGATTACTCCATGTAATAGGAGTGTTACACTTTCTACCATATAATATTTCAAAAGGACTAAGATTTGCTGAGGCCTAATAATGGTTATTGTAAGTGAATTCAACTAAGTGAAAATAGGCTTCCCACTTCTTGGGATAATTACTAACATACATCAGCAACATACCTTATAATACCTGATTAACTCTTTTTATTTGTCCATCCGTTTGCGAATGATAAGCAGTACTGAAATTTAGTTTAGTGTCTATTGTTCAGGATAAAGCACCCTTGTAACCTAGGGTCTGGGGTTACCAACTTACTACTAACTTGAAAAAAATCAGATTTCTACCGGGAATGGAAAGATAATATGAATAAAATATTGACTTACTCGATTAGCAACGGTTGTTCCAAGCTTGATCTTCTCTCACTCCGCTTCTCTCTAAATATTCTAGGGATGTACTTCTCCACCCGCAAAGAGAAAATCCTTCAAGTAATATCTCATGTATATATATATTAGAGGTTAGATGAAAAGCATATAGATAATATAGTCAAATAGATTCATTAAGCCAATATACATGAATTAAACTCAATACGAGATTGGAAGAAGAATTCTCTTTATTAACAAGTGGTGAATAAAATAAGAGTACAACCCAGCTTCTGACACAAGGACTCCTCTGCAACCAAAGGACTCTGAGTTCTTCTGCTCCAAGACTCTGAAGATATACCACCAGCATAACTTTGCTCTCCAAAATTGATTGATTAGCCCCCACCCCAAAGCCTCTATTTATACTTTGGGAAATAAAGTGGTTTCAAAGGTTGGGATAGTTATGGATTGGACCCCAACTAATCTCATATAATATCGATTTATATTTATTAATGTCAAATTAAGGTATACGTGGGTATTAATATAGGAAACTCATGTATGACACACAAGTTTCTCAAAGGGAACTCATGTATGCAAGTATACGCAGGTTGCAATGCAAATACTCATGTATGATACACGAGTTGCAATGCACATAGTCGCGTATGCAACCCAAAACTCATAATAAAAATATACAATGCTAGTTTGAGGATAATGCATCAAAGGTCATGACTATCTATAGTGTTTTGGCCACTTCAATCCAACTTGTCCTTTTGTGTACCAACATAAGGAATTTCGGTACTCAGACGGAGAACTGTCATTTTGGCTGATAACAGATGCCCCCTATTGTGTGAGGTCAGAGGGAAGCAATGGTCAAAATACATTATAATAATTATATTGGAGAACTAAAAAGTCCAAGGAATTAGAGGAAGTACTTGAAACAAATAAATATCAAATGTCATATACAAAATCATATCTGAGGATGCCATGTTCAATATACTTGAACACTAGCTCTATTACAATATTTCAGTACATCATATGATACAGGTGCAATACCACGTATATTACAAAGGTAGATCAAAGCCACAATATACAATCATGATGATTCTTAAAATATATCGAAACTGTGTAAGTGAACACAACACAGTCTTACAGAACTTAGGTTATAGATGTGAACCTAAGGTCTTCGTCAAAACTCAAAGGAATCAGTACAATCCAGGCCATGTGAATAGATGTATCGAAGTCAAACATGGAAAGGATTCAACAAATTGCCAATCAATAGGTGACAATTGACAACTGAAGCAAAGGAATTGATCAATGATGAAATTGAATCCTAGGGTACCATTTTCAAAACTCTAGGTCTTCGTCTTCAGGAAATATTGATGAGAAACCATGCTATGATAAGGAAGGAAATAAATCCTCCAATGGATCACAAGAGTTACTAGGAACTGGAAAAAGGAATATAAAAACAAGTGATATTAGATAGGATAATGATGGAATCAAGATAAGAAGCAGAAACAGAGATAAATCCTTGAATCGTGAGAACAACACAAAGATGACCCAAGGAATCTTTTAACTTTGCAAATAGAACAACTAGACTTATCTGTCATGTAAGAGACATGATCAGATTCCCAGGAATAAATGACATGTGGAAGAGTAAGAAACTCAAAGTGATAGTTGGACTGAAAGTGTACACTAAGATATGAGTATCGAAAAGTTCAGAGAGTGCTATGTTGAAAGAGGACATGCTACCACCGACTGTAACCCAAAGAGAAAACTTCTTCCTTATCTTTCCTGTTAAATTTTAATGAGTCCAGGAAAGGAAACTTAGTTCTCTCTTCATTTTTGACAATCTTGAAGAGAAGAAAGAATAATGCTTGATAATGAAGCTTATTCGTGGATTTTACGAGCCTGAACTAGTACATGCTCGCTTGGTGTTTTCATGTTTAGAGAGTCTGAAAAATCCAAAAAAGACTCCAAGGGGGTCCTTTTTCATCCAATTTAGTCTCCTAAAACTAAAAAAGTATAAAACATATCTCAAAAGAACTCTCTTAACTTCCAAAGAAGAAAAGGTGAACCTTTTTCGTACTTATTCAGGGAGGTCCGAAAAAAGTTAAATTACCACCTACCCAACACTCCTTCAAGAACAACTTATAGCTTAAGTTTTACGAGTGTGAAGGAAAGCAAGATCACTCAGAAAGATCCATTTGAGTATGAGAAATGGGGCTTACAATAGTAAAGTTGATGTTTTGTTCTTGTTGTTTAACGAGCATGACAAAGACATAAAGTACACTTGGAATCTTTTTCATGTTTAGGTCTAGAGCAAGAAAAAGAGAAAACTAAGCTCATACCAGGTGGTCCTTTTTCATAAGTTTAGTCCCTTAGGTCTAGAAAAGTGATAAACCTATGCTTGAGAATACTCTTCTCAACTCCGCAGAAAAGAGAGTGATTCTTTCTCATATTATTCCACATGGTCCGAGAAAGAGATAACCTACCACCAATGTGGATTTCCATTTACATATTCTTAATGACCCTTAATGAACAAGTTTACTCAGCAGTCAAGTCTATTTTGGGGAGTTAGACCTGGGCCTGAAGAAACTCCATAAGGTTGGGGAGCCTTATAAATGGGATATCTTGTAAAAAGAGACCAAAATGAGGCTCAATTTGGCGCGAAAAATAGCTAATAAGGCTCCCCGAAAGCTATGACAAATATGGAATGAGTACTAAACGAGAATAAATGTGTTCTAAGCTAGGGTACTCATGTTAGGAAAGCCTTTTCCACAGAAGAAAAATGATATAGACAAGGTACTAATGGTTAGAATACCATAGTTTGTGGTCAAAGTAGTAATCCTAGGGGTAAAGCGGATTAAGTATAAATGAAAAAATGCATATAAATGATCAAAATCCTACCCTATATGAGTGGAAAACGACTTTGAATAACCTTAAACCTATTTCATTAGGTAAACATGACATGGCATTAGTTTGATTTTAATAAAAATTACAAACTATAGGTTAAAAAACCCACTTTTTGAAATAATTTCTATAAATAGTGCAAAAATAGAAATCAAATTCACCATTTGACATTTTCACCCAATATAGACAAGTTTTACCTCTTCTTTCAATTGCTCACTGTGGTCAAACCGTTAGACAATTTTCAACTCCGCAAGTGCTAGGTAAATCAACTCTCCAAGCTCTTTCATTTCATCCAAGCAAATTTTTAATTTTATGAAAAAATTGATGTTTTCAACCAATTTAAAGATAGTCACGCTGTATACATGGGTATGCAACATAGACAGTTGTGTATACATGTTTTATACACGGATTTCTCGAAATAAACTCACGTATGATACATGACATGTCTAAAGGACAGTCGCTATGCTCTGCGACATAGAAAAAGACTATTTAGGGCCAAAATCAAATTTTTTTAAATGAAATTAATGTTTGAAAATGACAATGTTAACAGGATAAAACATGGTGTTGGAGTGGAGGAAGAGGGAGCATGAAGACATGGACCAAGATGCTCTTCGAATTGCCCCCATGGTGCATGCATTGTGGAAAATTGGGTTGCTTAAATTCTTTTGTACCTCACCTATGTGATCCAATGTTCTCTTACTAGAGTTCTTGATAAATTACTGGGATCATGATCTGGGTGCATTTGACTTACAAGATGAGATTCTAGAGATTACAGTGGAAGACATCTATTTCATATCCGATTTGTTACGACGGGGAGCTCCTATCAACTTGGAAGGTACCGGTAGGGGCAGTGACCTTCTAAGTGTTCAGAACTACATTGACACTTCATGTGCGCCTGGTACTTAGAAAAGGGGTACTTTCATCCCTATTGTTCATATTCGCAAATTTCCATTGCAAGTGTTGGTAAGCACAATAGTGAGGGTTGCAGCATCATCATCACTTCATCTTGCAACTCGAAATCAAATGAGAATTTCGGTGGAATGTTTATAGGGAGCCTTATTTGACTGGTCCTCGGAAGTAATCCCGATAATGAAGAAGCAACTCTCTGATTGTAAGAGAGGCCGATGGAAAAACTTCAGTTGTTATAGCATATTGGTGGTCTTTTTCTTTGAGAGAGTTCCCGGTCTCAGTCCCGCAGTACCTCTACCAATTTCCTCTCCCCATCAGCCTAGACCGAGTAAGTGGGGAGAAATCGTCCTTCTCTAGGGTGGCAGTGGATCGGTTCAGAGTGTGTACGATGATGGCTTCTACCTATGGTGAGAGCGACAGCTACCAGCACTGGAACAATTTCCATATATTGGGTTGGATTACTGGGGTGACAATGACCTTGTCCTCCCTCCTGGAGGAGCATGGGGAGCATCAGGTATTTTGGTTTTTCAAAATTTTTAAAATTTTTTATGAATTTTAGTCATAAAGATATATACATATGTATAAGAGTTTTAATCCTTTAAATGTTTAAAAATGAAAATATTGGACCAGTCCGCCCTGTTGGGAATCCTCATATGTATATGCGACCAATGGCAGGAGAGGATCACAGTATGATTAGGGTTCTTGAGGGGAAGCTATCCAGGCTTACCCAAAGAGTACCTACTATACATTTTGAGTAGATCCCTTTCGTTATGCAAGAGTTAGTGGTTGGTATGCCACCTATCTGGATATGCCTTATGAGAAGGGTAGCCCGAGTAGTGCTTGTTTACATAGAGGCTGCTGAGGATGCTGCAATTGAACAAGATGAAAAATCCTGAGAGCAGGATGACAAGGATGATTAGGGTGGGTAGGGTGGTCTATATGACCAGGGTGGTCAAGCTTAGACCTAGGAGCATTTTATGGATTACAATATATATTTTGTATATTTTTTGTATATCATATAGTTATGAGTAGATCTAAGGATGAAAATTGACCTATATATATGGACAAATATTCACACACACACACACACACAGATATATATATATATATAT
>LPNX010077411.1:134391-190198 GCA_001517045.1 Pseudotsuga menziesii
CTATAGTTTGTGTTGATGTAATTGTAACTTCAGAATGTATTCACTTGTATTTCCTATCTATTGTAACCCGATGTTTATTCCGGGATATACTTGAGTCATGTCATTCCCCGATGTTCCGATCGGGAAGTTTTTATAATGTGAAAGTCATGTCAAGTCATTGTGGGTAACCCTCCTATTGGTTAAGGGATAAAGCCCCCACAGTTATGGGGCCCTAGGGTTATTAGACTATCCTATTGAATTCGACCCTAGGTGAGTTAGTGTAAGTTGGGGCTATAGTCCCCACTATTGTGTTACCCTCCTATTGGTCAGAGGAGGAAAAGTCCCCACAAGTTGTGGGGCACTAGGGTTATTAGACACTCCTAGAGATGTTGGCTCTAGTAAGTAATTGTTAAGTGAGGACGACATGTTGGAGTGGGTTTCAACTGAATGAAAGAATACAAAGAGATTCTGAGCCTCTCTGTTTATCACACACACACTCACTCATTGGAGAGCATGAGTGAGAGGAGAAGTTACTAGGACAAGAGAGAGACTGTTGCTATCGGGAGATCATCTTTATGTTTTCGAGTTTTAATTTTGGTGCTGATTCTATCTCTGAGGAATTTGCATGGTTTTCTCCTTTATGGTTTCCTCAAGGAAAATTATTTGTGTCTCTTGTCTCTTGTGTTGTGCTTGTGTTTTATTGCTGTGCATGTTATTCTCTCAATTAAAGATCCTAAGATCATAATGCTAGCTTGAATGATAAAAATCTAACATGGTATCAGAGATAACCTGAGAAGAAGACATTGTGCATCTACAGAAGCTAGGGATTCTTAATTTTTAGGTCTCTCTCCACAATTCATCATCAAAATTATGCTAGGATGACTCTCCATTGAAGGGTGCATCTTTCTGTCGAAGCAGAATTTGATTCCAAGCATTTTCAGTTTTGGTGCAGGAAATTAGGGCTTTCTACAGAAGAGGAATTTTAGAGTGAGCCCAAGATAGGATTTTTCTCCTCACATAAATTGAATTTTAGAGACCTATATCAATATTTTTGGTTGGGTGAAACTCCAGGAAAGTCAAGCCCCATTTTGACCCCGATCTAGAAAAACCCTAAATACTAAAACTGGTAAGTTTTGGTACATTCGCTATATACCAAGATTGGAGAAGGATCAGGAGCTAAAAAATTACAAAGGCTGAATATAAAATCCTGATGTACACTATGTCTAAAATTCAGCTTCCAATCCTATATATTCTGGGAGATATGATCCCTCCAAGTTAGGGTTCCAGCCTCTTCCAAAATTCATCCCTAACCAGGAGACCTGGGGAGAATTTCTATATCTTGAGCTACACAGGTACAAATGAGATTTCTGAAGATTTTCCAAAAATTTCATGGACTTTAATTTCTATGCTCTGAGTTTCAAACTCATAAGATGAAGCAGTGACACGTGGCAGTCCGTACAACTTCACTGTTATGAACAGTATTGTAACAGGTCACCTTGGGAAAAGGACCATATGTCCCAATTGGTGAAATCAATCCTAATGAAACCTATGGTTTTGGAATAGGGACATGTGATTCTACCTTATTGCAAAGATGCAGACACAAAGGAGTAGTAATTTCAGAGATACTGGAGAAACAGTAACATGTATTTCTGCAGAAGAAATCAGAAAACTAGGGATTCCTATTTTGGGAGCTTCCCTCCACTGTTTTCAGAAAAGGAGTACATTAGATAGCTTCATTTGAAGAGATATACATTTCTATCCAATAATATCTAAAAGATTCCAAGTTTTGAAAATTACTGTTTCTTTGATAAACCCTAGATCAACCAGCTCCGGAACCAGGATAGACACCTCAAATCAATAAGATATAATCTTTTGCTATTTTCATTTGAGGTTCTCATTTCAGAGTGATCTATCACATCAGATTGTTGATAAGATTGGTGAAGTTGACAAACTCCAAGCATGGAATTATATGATCTCTTTGAATAAAAATGAATTGGACACCTACACAAGGAGAGAGGTTCCAGTTCCAGAGGGAGATGAGGCTCAAAGCCTTACACAAGAAGAAATTGGTCAAGACCAAGAAGATCATTGTTGATTCAATCATGGATCAAATTATACCACAAGTGTATTTCTTAAAGACACCAAAGATGTCTGATTCCTTGACCAAGTTATTTTAAGGGAAGAACATAAATCAGAAGATGGCTTTGAGAAAATAGTTGAAGAATGTGAAGATCTAGAATGCAGAACAACTTTAAGTGGTAGAAGAAGAAGTGGAGAATGAAAAAGTGGTGATAACCATGTTGAATGGCCTCCCGGGATCATGGGATTCATTCATTCAAAGAATGTGTGCCAGAAGGAAATGATTGCTTTCAGCAGACTCCAAGAAGAAGAAGAAGCTCAACTATTGAAGAAACTCTTATCCACCTTAAGATTTGGATAAGAAACGATGCTATTATGAATGAAGAAGACGATGAAGTTGAAGGCTCAAGAAGAAGTCTACCCATGAAACAAATAAAGATAACTATTCAATTGTCATTTCATGATAATTTTTTGTTATGCATTTGTTTATATTCAGATGATGTATTATGCATGATAGGATGTTTGCATTAATGACAGTATACTACTAATATGCATGTGATGGGTAAGTAGCTCATGGTGCTGTACAACTCTCCATTGCTACTTATCTAAAATGAAACCTCTTTGATGTCATATTGGATTAGTGCACAATCTCAATGTTGTCCTGGTAGAGATGGAAGGCATATAGGAAAGTTTCAATGAGATATGGATGAATGTTGTATTGGCTAAAGTAGTTGAATGATCATATATTTATGCATAAGAGCTTTCCAGTATGAATATTCTATATAAAATGTTTCTAACCTTACAAATGCATTTGAATTGTAGGAAAGATCGTGTACATAATCACCTACAGGAAAAGAAGGATGAGACTTGTTCCAAAGAACAAGAGACGACATTTCAAAATAAAAAAATAATATGACGAATGCAGTGACATCATTGATGCAAAACCTTCCAAGAACAAAGGGAAGATCAGTTCAAGAAGAATAATGTCTAGGATGCAGTATCGATACATGAAGGGAAATTCATAGTTCCATCATGCAGTAGATGGAAATATCGTGGGTTACAAGGAATAGACTACGAAGAGACATTTGTAGCCACTGGAAGTGAAGTCACATGACATTCATAATCATGTGTGCAAATGAAAGAAGGCCTTGTATGAGTTTAGAAGACACCCATGGGATAACACATACATGATGAGCTTGATGAAGATCTGAACCTATGCCACAAGGTTGATAGTTGATGACAAGCTCATAGATGGGTGTGAGAAGAACTTTCGAAAAATTTCAAGATAGAGGATCTTAGTATCCAGTGATCCTAGATGGATACATAGAATATTAGTAGCAAAGGAAGCTACTTGTCACTCCAGTACGAAAATTTTCAGTGCATAGAGTACATAAGACAGAGGGAGTGACTACAAAATATCATAAGGTTCAACATGATATGATAGGATGGATAGATTACTCATGACTCTAGGCTTTACTGAGAGTAAAGTGGATTCCAACCTTTGCTTCAAAGTTGAAGGTAGAAGACCAGTGATTCTCTTGTTATGTGCCGATGCGCTATTTTCCAAGCATGGAGGTGTGGACAAGGAAAGTATGCAGTAGAGATCCTAAAGAGGTTCAGGATGATGGACTGCAAGACCATGACCACACCTATGGCATCGAACATGAAGCTATTGAGTGATGCTTCATCAGATACAATTGATGCTACGATGTATCACTAGATGATTGGCTCCTTGATGTATCTGAGACCAAATATTTGTGTTGCTGTGAACACATTGAGACATGTTGACCTGATGGTTGCAAAGCATGTAGGGGTACAATTGATTATAGGATCAAGTACGATGTGAATCCGAAGATTAACCTCGACGGTTATGTGGATTTGTATTGGGCAGGCAGTGCCATTGATAGGAAGAGCATTTCGAGGTGGTACTTCAGTATGGGATCAAGTGTGATCTCTTGGTTTGGCAGGATGGAGTCCTACATGGAGCTGAGTATAGTAGAGGAAAAATATGTTGCCACTTGCTATTTGGGAGAGAGAAGTAGTGAAGCTCCATTATGTGACCTAGATCAAGATCTCTCGAAAGAGGGAGCTCTAGCATAGTCGGTGAGACAGGTTGTCTGAGCATAAATCGTGGCGAAGCTCATAGGTTTCTAAGATGTAAACAGACCCGTAGTTTTCCCTTGGATGTAATCGGTCCTGGCGAAGCTCGCAGGTCATCCTTGGACGTAATTATCCTTGATGTGATTCTATGTTATAACTGGAAAAAGTGAAGTTTGAGTACTTCAGAAAGAAGCCTGGTGTTCTCCATATCGAGGTCCCTTCCAAGGGGAAGTGATGAGTCTAGAAGCCATTCTGACGAGCAGGTCGGATATAAGGGCTGACCCATTCTTTCATGGTGAGAGGATTTGGTTCCTTCCATGTTAGATATGAGTGCTTAATGCCATTTTGGGAATGGAGGCACCTGGTCAGTTACTAGGAACACTCAGTCAGGGACTGAGGGAGCCATTCTCATGAGCAGGTCAGATGTAAGGGCTGAGCCATTCTGTCATGGTTAAAGGATTAGGTTCCTCCCATGTTAGATATGAGTGCTGACCATTTTGATGAGTAGGTCAGATGTAAGGGCAATCGCCACTCTCCGGTGCCATTTTGACGAGGGTGTAGGATTTGGTTCCTACTAGGTCAAATGTGAGCACAGGCCATTCTGATGAGGGTGTAGGACTTGGTTCCTACCATATTAGATATAAGGGAAATTACCATTCTCCAAAATAATGGAGGCACCTGGTCCGTTACTAGGTAGCTCAGTCTAGGACTAGGAGCCATTCTGACGAGGGTGTAGGATTTGGTTCCTACTAGGTCAGATGTGAATGCATGCCTTTCTGATGAGTAGGTCAGATGTAAATGCTGAAGCATTTTCATAGATGATAGTGATGTCCTATCATGTTGGTGAATGTGAGTGCTGGGCCTTTCTGATGTGATTTTAGGCTCCTACATGATCATATGTGAGTGCTGGGAATTCCTTTCTAGCGAGTAGGTCAGATGTAAGTACTAGGCAGGCCATTCTGATGAGTAGGTCAGATATAAGCATTGAAGAATACCTACATCATGGCTAGGCCTACAAAAAACATGAAAGAAGGATGGCTCTATAGAACTTCCTATGACAAGAATAATCATGAGATAGCACATATGATGATGACCAAAGAAGATCCAGATTGAGCTATGATCCAGATCCAGTTATGATGTCTCCAAGATGATCCAGATCAAGTGATGATCCAAATCTAGTAGTGATAATCCAGATCGAGTGAGGATCTAGATCTAGTGATGATGATTCAGCAGCGATGATCTAGAGCGAGTGATGATCCAGATCTAGTGATGATGTCCAATGATGATCCAAATCGAGTGATGATCCAAATCTAGTGATGATCCAGATCGATTGATGATCCATATCCAGTGATGATGTTTAGTGATGATCCAGATCCAGTTATGATGACCCATGATGGTCTAGATCAAGTGATGATCTAGATCCAATGATGATGATCCAAATCAAGTGATGATCCATATTCAAAGATGAATATGACTTGAAGATGCAGATGACAAGATGATCCAGAGAAGAAGACCAGTGATGAAAATTGTGTCAAGAGAATACCTTCCTAGTTAAGAGGGAGTGTTGATGTAATTGTAACTTCGAAATATATTCACTTGTATTTCCTATCTATTGTAACCCGATGTTTATTCCAGGATATAATTGAGTCATGTCATTCCACGATGTTTCGATCGGGAATTTTCTATAACGTGAAAGTCATGTCAAGTCATTGTGGGTAACCCTCCTATTAGTCAAGGGTTAAAGTCCCCACAGTTTTTGGGCCCTAGGGTTATTATACTATCCTAGTGAAGTAGACCTTAGGTGAGTCATTGTAAGTCAGGGAAATAGTCCCCATTGTTGTGTTACCCTCCTATTGGTCAGAGGAGGCAAAGTCCCCACAAGTTGTGGGGCACTAGGGTTATTAGACACTCTTAAAGATGTCGACTCTAGTAAGTAATTGTTAAGTGAGGCCGACATGTTGGAGTGGGTTTAAAGTGAATGAAAGAATATAAATAGAGGGTGAGCCTCTCTATTTATCACACACACACTCACTCATTCGATCGCATGAGTGAGAGGAGACGTTACTGGGACAAGAGAGAGACTGTTGTTGTCAGGAGATCATGTTTATGTTTTTGATTTTTACTTTTGGTGTTGATTCTATCTCTGAGGAAGTTGAGGGGTTTTCTCCTTTATGGTTTCCCCTAGGAAAATTATTTGTGTGTCTTGTCTCTTGTGTTGTGCTTGTGTTTTATTGCTGTGGATGTTATTATCTCAATTAAATATCCTAAGATCATAATTCTAGCTTGAATGATCAAAATCTAACAGTTTTATTAAATAGAAATAAACAAATCATAAAATAGATTAGATTTGGAACCTTGAAGTGTTACAGAGAAATGGGACCAATACCCAAATGATACTATTCCACTCAACCTTTTCCTAACGCAGCCAAATCACTTTCTTAGGACCCCCGAGCTTGCTCACTACACCAATAGGACGAAGATATACGCTACACAGTAGAGTTCTACAACTTAGCACTCAATAAGAGAATTAGTCTAATCAATTCACTTTAGCCATCCCCTCATCAAATTATTTGTGTGCCTCACTTTTCAGTTTACAACAATCACAAAGTTCATTCTCTCCAAAAATGAGAATAAGTGGTGAGCCTCCTGCTCAATTTGAGTGTTTATATGAGATTCCCTAGATCTTTGGCTCAGCTTTGGAATTTAATGATCCACCCAACTCAGTTTTTCCTTTCAAGAAACATGAACACTATTTTTGGGATTATGCTCCTGCGACAGCTAGAAAGTGAATGCCAATGCTGCCACTTGTCAACTAGCCTTCTATAATTGCTCCTTCCTCCTAGCGGGAAATGAACACTCATTTAACATTCTCCCCTCAATAAGTTTCTCCTTTTATTAATTATTAAAATAAATAATTCTTCAATTACAATCATCCTTGACCCACTTGGTCATAAAATTTACAATAAAAATTACATAACGTTTATGCTGAAATAAATAATTAATATTTTTTTTTGGTTTTCGGTATGTTACATGACCTGTCAAAATTCATTTCATTAGGGTCTCTTGTATCTAATCCTAACAAGAATACCCAATGCCTTGATTCCAGTATGCTGTATTTGATACCTTGAGAATCTCTGAGACAATCCTTCACAACAATCCCTAATATTAATCCCCGATCCATCGCGTTGAGACCATAAAAAAACCTATTATTTGGTCACCAAGTTGCACCTTCGATGGAAATCTTCAATGAATGTTCTTTGATGAGTATTTCCATAATACATTGGTCTAGATATATTAAATTTCTATGCTCCAACGGGATATCCTCCAAAAACATTTGGAAATATTTTTTGATGGCTAACCTCTGATGAGACCCTTTCGATACAGCGGTTCTAAATCTATCGAGATCGCTGTTGCATAAGAATCCCTTACATAAACTTGTTGTTGCATTTCCTAATGAATTTTAATATATAGTCCCATTAGGATTTATACCTCAACCTTTTTTGTAGGATCCATCTATTCATACTTCCAAATAGTTTAGACTAATGGTCTACTTCTGATGAGCTCTACAGAAAGGAATCTGCTTAGGAAATTTCGGTTTTTTCTAAAGGATTCAAGAGATCTCTATTCTATCAATATGACCTCAATTTCCAAGATCCTTAGAAAAAATTATGTTTCTCATTAACGTCTTATGAATTAATTCTAACAATATGCATGATTATGCTGATATGCAATTACAATTATTTTCACACATGTACACAAGTCATTCCACATGCAATCAAGTATAGCTACAGGTAAATAAGAAAGACTATATAGTCAACATGAATACACATTGTTAATCTTCTATAGACATTCATATGCAAATTTGTATTCACATATGAATTTATACAACAATATATATACTCATTCTATTCAAGATGAATTGGAATCAACAATACACATCAATATAATACTTATTTTGATTGAATCTTTCTCAAGCAACTGACTGTGCGAGAGTAATGTTTCACCCAACTATAGGAACTCTATCCAACATATATTATTTTTGCTAAGAGGCACTAAGAAAGGTAGGATTTCCAAAGAAAAGGGGAATTACTAAGGCTCATTCCTAGTCATGTACACACACTTTCACAACTAATCCAAACCACAACTTGGTTTATCAAGTTTCCCTTGATACCACTATGTTACCAAGACATGATTACACATAGCCAAAATATGTGATAGTCGAGTTTATGAGGACATCCACTGTCACATGGACACAATTACATAGACAAGGCAACCCACAACTAGTTTTATTAGGTGTTGCAGTTGCAACTTGTTCCCCAAAAATTTCAATTTTAGGGCCCTCCTTTATATTTTCTTTTATTAAGTATAGTCTAGGACTATTTTGTTTTCACTGAAGTTACCCTGGAGTTCAATTTTTTCCTTAAAAAAATTGATCTTTTTCATTTTCTATATTGGAAGACTAGTCAACTATCCTTCTGATATCAGAAGCATAGTAGACTATCTTTCTGACGTTGCGGAAGCCAAACGGTCAAGCCTGTCAGAAGTACTTCAGACTCCCTCACCGATACATCAAACCTTTTTATTTTCTCCTTGTTTTCATTTATCCAAGCCTAACGTTTAGTGTTTTTATTTCCGATTACTTTTATCACTGTCGGGATGTTTGGAAATAGTGAGCCGAAGTCCTAGTCTTTTACGTTGCTGACGTTGCGGGAATCTAGTGCTGGGATTTTTTGAAGTATAGTGTTTAAGTGTTTCGATCTACGACACCCGTTAGAAAAAGTGAAGTCGCGATGATACAATTTTATGATGCGGATGTTGCGAAGGAGGATCTGTCTAGAGGTTCCGAACTTAGAGTCTATTGGTGTCGATGTCCAAATAAGTTAAAATATAGCGGGCCTGTAGTTTGGTTTGCACCTACCCTTGCAGCTGTCCTCCGAACTATCCTCTCGATCGATATAAGTTATGATTTCCGATAGGGTTTTAATTGTCGTTATGTCACCAAATGTTATATATATGGAGGGCATGTTTTATATTTTTTTATCCGTACTTTTAACTTGTTGTTTGCACTAGTCCATGTCATTTGCATCGATTCACGCGTGCCCAGTTGATAGAACTTGTTTCGTCATGTTGCTCTCATGGAGGTTGGTTCCATCCTGTTGATTTTGTTGCTATTTTCCAGGTAGGTAAACCATGGTGCTCCTATTTTGGTTTTTATTGGTCAATTTGGGAACCGTTAGGTTTTTCCTTTGGTTAGGTTTCTCCATGGATTAGGTTTTTCCATTGGTTAGGGTTGTTCATATAAAAATATTCCTTTCCCTTATGGTTTTTCCACGGTTGTTTTTAGTTAGAGGATACAAAGTCTTAAGTTGTTAGCTACTTACAGTTTCTTAGTAGGAAAAACCAAAGTCTGTGTGATCTTTGCCATTATGGATGCATTTGCTCCAGTGCGGGGGGTCAGGGAAGGGTTGCAGACACACATTTCGCTCTCTGCAACACCCATTTCTTGTCTTGTCCATGGTCATCCAGGGGTATTAAGATGTTTTTCTTGCATTTACTTTATCCCGTGGGACTGCGGGGGATTTTTCCATGGTCGTTTTAGGGTTTTTCTCCACGATGAGCGTTGAGTAAAGATTATTATTTTAGGGTTCTCTTAAGGACAAGCACTGGATAAGGTTTGGTAGTCTTGGGTTTGGTTTAAGGGCGAGTGGTAGTTTTAGTCTGATGCAAACATGTCGAAGAGTCAAAATAAGAAAGCTCCTATGGTTGAAGGAGAGCCTAAAGTAGAGATCATCACCAAAGTAGAGTATATTTATGAAGACACCAAAGCCTCTACTGGGGTTGAACCAAACTACAAGTGGGGAGATATCTATAGAATGATTGCCAACTAGAATGTACCTGATGTTTTTTTTGAGGAGCTAAATATATATTCCAACATTGAGAAATCAACCCTAATGAAAGTAGCCACGAGACCTGAGTTATTTCCTTGTTCAGAAGTGATAGGCTGGATTTTTCCTGGGGAATATGTAACAAAATTGATTATGGAGAATACTTCTAAGCGAGGCTATGCTACATATAGCCCTGCATATGTGTCTATGGATTATCATCAACCCTCACCCAAGTTTTACTTGACAAAAAGCTGGTTAAAGGAGACAACTATGGATCTGGTGGAGGTAGTAAAAAGAATGATGATACCTGGAAAAAATTTCTGAACTAGACCTTTCAGAGAGTATGACACCTCTACTCTCCATACTCCCTATAGTTTCATTGCGTTGATGTTGAATAGGATTTTTGGAAAAGCACATGGAAATAGCTTCAAGAAAGGGTGGATACCAATTATTTTCTATGTGGCTACTCAAGGAACCATCTTTAATTGGTCAAACATTGTGTCAAATAGCCTCTCTGCATTCATATCAATAGCCTTAGGAGGGGTATCAAAAAATAGATCAGAGTTTTATATGAGCTCTATCCTTATTGACTATATATCATGCACTCGGTCTTTTCCTACTTTGAGATGTAACTGAGAGAAGGACAGAACCCCAGTGTACACAGCCTACAAATTTTTATGGGCCCTTAAGTATCATAGCTATTAAAGGGAAATTTGCGAACACTTCATCATGCCCTTGTATACCCTCATTTTCTTGACTGAATGCAATTGCATGTCTGAAGAGGCATTCAAAGTCATCGAGGAGTTTGTAGATTACTATTTGATGAAAGATGGATTGTATGTAAGGATTTATGCTGGTTCCAAAGCTCGTTCCCTACTACCAAAGTATGCCACAGATTATGTACTCCATAAGGAGCCGATTAGGCAGGTGTATATTGATGTTGTAGGCAATTTTATATTTGAGCATAAAAAGGAAACATATACTGTAGTACCTTTCCTGCTTGCCAGCTACAAGTTTTCAAGAGTAAAGCAGGCAACAGATTTTGTTAAGGAGATGGAGCATTTTCATTTTGGCGAAATGAATTTTCACAGTAATGACTCCCATAATAAAGCAGTGGACTACTGCAAGGAAGCATGAATTAATTTTGAATATACTGATTTTTGGGATAAGGACGAGGTGACATTCAAAAGTGTGAAGAACATAACCACCCTTAAGAAGAGGTTCAAAAAAAAAATAACTACCATGGGTGGAAAGGGAAAAAATTCAAAAAAGGCTAATAATTTGGAAGAGGAAGAGGTGAAAAAGAGAAGAGAAGATGCTAGAAGACTAGCACAGGAGATAGATATCTGGATGAAAAATGAAGAGGAAGAAAAGAAGCGAACTGTAGAGGAAGAAATTGGGAAGGAAGAGGAAGAAAGAAAGAAAAAAGAAGAAGCTGAAATCAAGAAAAAGCAAGGAGAAAGTGAAGGTTTGAGACTAATAGGATCCCAAAAGGATCAGTAGACTATAGAGCAAGTTGATACACAAGGAGGGCAATATCAAATAGATCAAGAGCTAGGACAAACTGATCCTGATCCCTCGAAACCTGTTGCATCGTCTGGCAGCATACTGGGACAATCTTCATTTTCTAAGATAAATTTGATCCCTTTCATGCCTACAAAAGGGGAGGAGGTTCTTGAATTTAGTACCATTTTTTATGATAAGGAGAAGAAAAGAATTGTAAAAAGAACTCAGAAAAAGGTTGAGACTGGAGGACAGTCGGGAAAGATGTTAACAGATAAAATAGTAGTACATGGTACACATAAAGATCCGTGGTTGATAGAAAGAGCTGGGATAACATTAACCTTAGCGACAGAAGACAACGTGGACAGACTCATGACCGATGTAGAGGAATCATGAAAGAATGCGGCTTAATTAAAAGAAACTCTAAAGAAGGAAGGAGATGAGGGTCGAAAGGTGAAAAGGAAGTATGAAGATATGATGAGTGAAGCTAAGAATTCAAGAATGGAATTCCAAACTCTGTAAGCGGATAAAAATTGTTTAGAAATATCTGCAAAGAAAATAGAAAAGAATGCTCAGGATAGTTTAGGTGAATTACAAAATCTTCAGCTAGAACATCAAATGTTGAAAACTGAAAGGGATGATCTTCAGGTATCATATGAGAATTTAAGTGCAGAGAAGAATAGGTTGCAAAGCAAGGTTACTGATTTAGAAATGGAGAAGGCTAGCATAGAGGAGAAGGAGAAGTAGTATCAAATGCAGGTGGGACCCTTGGAAGAGAAAAACACTTCATTGACTGCATCACTTAAGGATGCTTTCAAACAGAAAACAAACATTCATCCTTTGAAAGAGAATGCTCTAACTGAAAGAAAGAAGATTCACCAACTACAGATACGCATAGAGGACAAAAGGTGTAAAATTTTACATATAAACACAAGACTAGAGGAAATTTTAGACACTACTTCATACTTTTTGGATAGATCTCAGGATATTTTGGAGATTCTAACAGGAATAATGGTTTGGACAAAAACAAATAAGGAATCTCCTATGGAGTTAGCAATAAAGTATCAACAGATTTTAAAATAGGAGTATGATTTACTGGAATTTGCGATCAATGTAGCAGAAGGGTTCAAGAAAACCATGAAGAAGACAAAGGGAGCATGTGCTGAATATTGCGGGAGAGTGCTTTTCATGTACAACTGATGCCAAAATTCTGCAAAAAAGAGATTGGATGTGATACTGGAGCACGAATTGTTTCTAGAACATCTACAGAATAGGTATCAAGAAGATGAGCAAGAAATCCAGCAGGTCAAGGACCTTGATGAATGGATCTTGAAAGATGCAATGGCACATGCAGGAGTGAGCATACATTTACTAGAATATCAGCTGCACCTAAGTCCTGCTAGGATAGAGGGGGTAAAAACCCAGGCTGCTAAATATGAGATTAATATTATATTTCTTGAGCCTTCTGGATTTGAAGGCATAGAAATGGATGCTCATGCATGGAAGATGTACATCAGCGATGAGGTTGGACCTTCTTCATAAAGTGTTTTGAAAATTCTGATTTAAAATGTAAAATATTGTATTAATTATGTGCACATGCTACGAGACAAAATTTTGGAAAATAAAAGGTTGGGGAAGCTCAAAAGGAATTTAGGGGCAACCCAAGAGTTTTGTTTTTGTATAAATATCGGAGAGTTTTAGAAGTAAAGGACCTTTTTTCCAGACCATTTTTGAGAGAGTATTGTAAGAAGAACTATTTCCTTTTACAATAAAGAGTCACATGTTTTTGCTGGAGAAAGTGCTATGGATTTTTCAAATGTTTGCTATGGACCAGTTGGATATGAACTATTTTGTTTTCAACTTGTTTCCATTAACTGTGAGATTGTTCTAACTCATTAAATTTATTTTCATGTTATGAATGTACTCTGGTTTATTTTGTGAAATTTCCACATTGAGTAATGAAGGTTTTAATTAACAATAAGCTATCTTGTTGTTTATATTTCTATTGATGTTCATGTGTTCTAAAAAAATTAACAAATATCTGTGATTTTTCCTTATGCCTGCCCTACAATACATTACTCACCGTTAATGATAGTTTTGCTCCCTAGGGATAGGTTAGTTAGTCATAGTTAGTTTCTTGTTGTTTGTGATTTAGATGTGAGAGAGGTAAGATGGGAGGTAAGAACCTGCACATCACATTATGACCCTCCTTGTTATCTCTATCGTTTGCATTTTTAGTTAGGCACTTGCACATCATACCTTAAACATTGAAAAATTAAAAAATATACACGGTGGATCGGGCCGTAACCGGTAAAACATTTTAATTGAACTACTTGACCTATGGTAGTCGAACCGTAAACTGGACGGATTCCCCATACTAAACAATAACGGGCTAATTGGGAACGTTTATTAGGGAGAATCCCTAACTGTTGTTACTTGCAATTTTTTAGGCATCAACATTCGGTTACAAACTATCAAATCAATACAATTACATAGGAAATCCATCCCAAAGCTAGGTTTATCAAGATATTAGCTATTACATGGACATAATCACATAGCCAAGCCAATTGAGAGCTGGTTTTACAAGGCTATTTACAGAACTATGAGAAATGATTTCTAAGCTAGTGATATCAACCATAGAGCTACAAGGAAGTCATGAAGACTCAACCATTGTGGAACCCATGATACCTACCCCACACAATACCAAGAAGGTCACCTTGTCTTCTCAAGAGTACATCAAGTGTCCCCTTCCTCTAGGTGTTAGTCAATGTGTGCATAGAAAGGTAACCCAAGCCTTGTCATCTTCGAAGGAGGTCTCATCCTTTACTAGGGTTATCAAGAACTAGATCGTCTACTCTTGCATTCATACATAAATCTCAAGTAGTCACTAGATTAATAATAATGATAATACTAATATATTTTTTGTAAAATAAACACTTGTGCCTTAATGCATTAACTAATGTGCTTGTGAATTAAGTGTCTGCAAAACATGATTATTAACCTATTCCACCCATAAGAATTTGAATAACATCATCATTATGGAAATGGAAAATAAAAATGCACCACATAAAACTACAATGAGACAACCATATTCACGTGGTTCACCTCGTCCACGAGGCTACGTCCACCAAATTAGTTATTCTTTTATTACTTTATAAAAAAAATAGAGTACTTAAAAAGTCACGGCTTATCCATGGTCGATGTACCTTACCATAAATATCTTCATAAAGAGGCTCTTGTAACTAAACAACTCCTTTTTATTTTTGGACTACATCTCATAAAAGGATTTAATAGCCCCCTTGGGCACTCGCTGAATTTTGACCTTAATAAGACATCAGGAAGACATTTTTACATATTTACATGTATAACATATAACTTAAGTTCCATTATTACGGAAGGAAATCAACATTAAAAGGAACGCATCCAATGTAGGTAGAAGGAAAAGTAAATAGATACTTGAAATTCAAATAACTAGATGGTAGGTCAAACAAACAACTAGTAAACGTAGCTACAATATTGTTTCTTTCAAGATCTGGAAAAACACATTTGACAAATCTACTGGCAACATAATATTCCAAATTTATAGAGGAGTCTCCAGAATGGCCCTCTAGCAGCATTTACGAGACCTATAGAGAAGTCTCACGAGGAAAAAAAATCCACCATCAATGTTTTCCAGATCTGGATAGAGGACTCAACATGGTGAACTAGCAGGCTCTTCCTATTTTATAGCTGATACTTCTTACCAGTTCACCTAATATTCCACAAGTACCAAGGTGAGAAAACTAGATAGGGAGATTGGTGAAGAAGAACATGTCGTGGTACGTCATCACATGCAAACTAGGATTTTTCCTAGTCCTTGACATCGTAGATAAGTAGCACTCAGCATAAATCTACAGTATTTTATTAATAAGAAAAATAATAGCATGTCCCCAAGTATCTCCAGATCTACTACAGTAAGAAAATAAATAAAACAAAAACAGCTCCATACAGAACCACAATGGTCCAACTCCCATCAATAGATGGATATTCGCAAGCAAGGAAAACTAAAATGAAGGAAAAGTACAAACCATTAGACCCCAGTTTTCTGATCTATGATTATGTAGATTGGTTTTGTGATTCAGCGCAGGAGGAAGTAGGTTCATCTATATGTCCCCAATCATATCTATAAAATAAATGCTCAGGAGAGGATGTTCTCCCCTTATTGAAGACGCCTCTAGCAACAACCAAAAACTCTGTCATATAAAAAGAACGGAGTCAAGGGAAACAACATGCTTACCTGTGTTCAGGATATAATCCTGGATCTGCCATTCTAACCAAAAGCATACTGTGACGGGAATATGGTAGAAGTGTAAGAAGGAGTTCCCTTCCGGATGAGTCTCGGCTATGTAAGGTCAGCACCGTCCTGGAGGAGAAGCAGAGTCAGTTCTCCTTTGTGACCTAAGCGCTCCTAGTAAACATCAGGAGAGACCTCAAGTATCATAATCGTGGGTCCTATCCAACACCTCCCCCTTTCTCCTACCCAGTCAAATATTAAATAAGGCCCGGGTTCAAACGACCCTTCAACTGCTACAACTGTCAAGGTTATCAGCCATTACTCCTTTTCCAAACCTCCCCTTAATTCATGCCAATATTAGGGCATGAATTCAAGTGACTTTTTCAGCCACTAAATGGTCACAACTGTCAAGGTTCAGGGAATATTTTTATTTCCCTCATTCAAGCTGAACCTCCCCTCTAATTATGCCAAGGTTAAAGCCGAAACTTATGGACGATTTAATTGGAATTCGGGCCTTTAGTTGAAGGTTATAAATATATAAGGCTTAAATCTTGACTTAAACCTAAAATAAAAATCCATGTCTTAATTTATAAAAAGGGATTTAATACTATATTTTCCTTTGTCCTCATCATATAATTTATATCATAATACTCCTCGTTTACTTAATTACATCATATGTTTTTATTATAGATGTATATTTCAATTTAGAATACTTTGTCTTTTATGAAGACTTAATTTGTCATTTTTCCTTCATCTTTATGATATACTTTATATCATAGGCCTTATATCTATCGTTTTTCCTTATAGATAGATCTTTGATTAATAATACTTTTCTTCTAATTTTTGTTCATCCTTATGATATGATTTATATCATAATGTCTTTTGTCAAACCCTTTTTCCAATCTGTTAGCCCTAGTTCTTGTCGCACCTGTGTTCGTCGGCCTTTTGGGTTATTAAAATTTCACCTAACTTTTAGGTTTTCTTCGGGTGGGGCCTTGGCACTTGAGCTCCTCACCTTGAATCCCTCATACAATAATACGTAAAATTGCAAAACTCTTAGGGGCATATAAGAGGGATATTACATCCTTTCCCCCTAAAATTAACACCATCCTCGGTATTCTTGTTCTTCAATAACTTTTCCTTTCCTTTTTATTCACCCTTGTTTGCTTGTATTTCCTATCATGATCCTTCATCTAAAATCATACATATGCATGTATACTAGCATTGTTATTGAAAAACAATTTATAACTCAGGAATCTAACATTATACAATTCTCATAACATGTCAGTTCTATTGCCAATAAATAACATATAGGTACCTGTTTACCTGTACTGCACATACCATTTCCTGGCATTGTTCTTTTCTCTGGATGTCCTCTGTCCCAGCACTCCAAGTAATAACAGTACTCCAAGTACTGATACAAGCCACCCAACACATGGATGATACCCTATACCCTTCTTTAGGCATATCTCCTTCTTGTGCTATTCAGGGTGCTTCGCCATTATTTCTTTCTCTGGATGTCCTCCATCCCAGTACGTCACATGCTAACAGTACTTCAAGTACCAATTCAAGCCACCCAACACAAGGATGATACCCACCCCTAGGCGTATCTCTTTTTTGTGCTATTTAGGGTGCTTCACCAAGCTGAGGCACTTCTAGTTCTCACACACCTCCACAACTCCTAGAGGTTATTCTCTTCACAGATTCCCCCACTCATGTGATAGTCCTCTAATGTGTGTGGAACAAGTCTTAACCAAAATGTCTTACATCTAGGTGTCCCCAGAATGCATAGTGGTCCCTCGTTGGCCTGAGGGAAAACAAGGTAGCTTTCAACCACTACCTCCATCACCACTTACTCATGGTGATAACATTTTTTTCACATGAGATCTTTCTCATATATTCTTAACTCATTACAGTCCTAGAGCTTTAGTACTCCTCAGGGACACAATTTCCCATGCCCATAATCAACCCATAGGTGGTCAGTTTATCATTTTATTTATTCAAAGAACACCAAAATTTTAGCATAATTCATGCCTTACTTAATTTCTCATTCATAAGAACCTTTTAACACCAGAATTGACAAGAAGGAATTTACAAGAAGCCACAAAACCTTTTCAATTTCTTATACCAACACCATTAGTAAGAAACCACATAAAACCTGAGAATTTTGACAATGCAAATGCCACCTTACATATTATCTTCAATTTATTATAACAGAATCCAAAAATTTACTCACCATTATAATTTTATAATATCTGCTAGATATTATAAGCCTTCAAACAAATTATAAAATCATTGTGATCTATTTATCAACTAGATACTATAAGCCTTCAACCAAATTAATAGAATTCTTGTGAGCCTTCAATAATCATGGAACTAGATTTGCAGTGGTAAAATTTTTATTTATTTTTTTATTTTATCCAAGGAAAACTTTAGATAGCCCCTTTAAAAACTTCTTTGCTGTAAGTGGATGGTACCCATTATAACCTCAAAAATATTGATTACAATGCTTAGCTGGTAAGGACATCAATTGGTGCATATAATAGAGGCATCCACCCCAAGATCGATCACAAGGCCTACTGCATAAAACACAAAACATTCAACCATTCATAGTAGCCCACCAGATCGGGAATTTTACCGCATGTTTGGCACAATTACACTGACACCAAACCAGTGAAAATATAAGTATGGTTCAAACATGCGACCTACATTTCATGAAAATATACAGACTTTTGAATAAATCATTGCAAATTTCAAACATATTCATTCATAATTTGACATGGGTAAAGTGCACTCCATACTAAACAGTGTCAGGTTTTTCAAGAAAGTAGATATGTAAAATAAAATCAGACATCCCGACTGGGTGCTCGAGTGCAGCAATTCGGAAGTATGCAGACCTGCCAAATTGTAAAGAAACTTGGAATACCTAGGTGTTTGTTATGGTAGCAAAGTAGAAGTGACCACTTGTCCTGAAAGAGATTCACTCTTATATATCAAGAAGAGACAGAGTGGCAAACCCATATCATTTTATCAACACACGGAGGTAGATTGCAGATCTTGGTTGAATCAAACTTAAAGTGATTTCTAAAACTCATACACAGAGGTATAATGCAGAACAATTTCTAAATCCCATAAGCATAGGTATATTGTAGATCCATCTTGAATCAAAACTTAAAAAAAAAAAAGCAATTTGCAAAACCTGTACATAGTGGTATAAAATTTACGGGTCCAATCACAGCTTTATGTAGATCGATAACTCAAAGACATAAGTGTTAATACTAATCTTGGGAATTAAAGAAAATATTGTGATTTATAATGCCATGGAATCCAAGAAGAGTTGGTCGGTCTACCAATGAGCGCTGCACATGCGCCTATTCTTAATTTTAGATACCAAAAAATATGAAATAGATAGTATCTATTAACACATGTAACTTTTTGCTTATTTTAATGTCTACTTTCATCGTTATCTACTGCATATATTTGTAGGAAAAGGACTCGTGGAAATAGTTCAACCAATTCATACACATATCTATCTATCTATCTATATATAACTTATTTTCTCTATCCAATATTAGGTGCTCTCTCATCCAAATTATGGAAAATGGCACCGCACAGACACCGTAATTAGATAATAAATAGATAAATACATCTTTTAATTAACTAAGCATTGACAAGTCCATATGATAAAGCCATAAATAACTCAAAGTACACACAAAACAACATTTTACCAGATTCGATCCACATACTGAGCAATTTCCTTGCCATATCTGCTCACGCCATCCCTAGAGGGAACTCCACTATTTGACATAGAATCACATCAAAGAATAACCTCCGATTCCATATTTCCTAGTGTCCAATCCTTTCCACCATCTCCTTTCGCTAAAAACTTTGACATGGAATCCTCTTTTTCCCCCTCCCCAAAAATGAAAACGACTGCAAGCTATTCCAAAAGTTCTTGTCGATATGTTATGCAGGCCATTACAATAACATACCAAAACCTTAACCAAAAGAAAAACATCAACAAATTCAATTCATAGTTGTGCAATTAAACTATTTCTACAACCATGTGAATCGATTCAAACAATTCTTCAGACAGTCACTGAATTTACTGAATACTCCATAGAGATGATTAAATCTTACAGTTTGGGACATATTGTTCATCACTGAGCAAATAATGTTGGTCCCAATTGTTATCAGTATCACATGCCCCTTTTTAGTGAAATAATTACATAGAAAGCATACCAAAATGCGTAATACAAACACAACAAGGGTTAAAACTTAAAAATGAGCTATTAGGGAGAGATCAATCGCTGAGAAGAAACGATTTCCTTAAAAATGCAGCATTAATAGAACTCATATTGCATATGTAGAAAGAATATCAAGTTTATACATAAAATCACAACATATCTAAAAGCCTACAAGTATCAAAACCCCTTTAAATCCTCCAAACAGATAGGGTTGTCAAAATCATTTACTTATTTAATTTCCACGTCAATCACTTCAAGAAAATCTCTATAGAAGAAGCATAGAAGAAGTATTTGCAAGTTTCTCGTCCTTTAAATATATTTCTCTAGAACTAATCTAACTGTATGATCCTTATTTAAAATTCTAAGCTTTATTTCTCCATAATAAAAAAGTCTTACGTCTCTATGGGTTTGTAATGAAAGGGTTTGCTTTTAACATAGAACCCTCCTTACTCGTTTTAGATAATAACAATAAAATATGTAATAGATCTGCTAAGTTTCACCTTCACCCAATGTAGATGTTTATAATAAAGAATCATATAAACAATGATTTCTAATTTAATCCATCACAGATGCATATCAAGGAATCGATAAGGGACATACTTGAAACTGGGAAAACACAGTTTTTTTTTTGTTTTTTTTTTTAAGTTAATGGATTTCCTTTCCAGTGTCGTTGCTGGCTCAAATAGCGTGGCTAGGGTAAAAAACAACAAACAAAAAAAAACTTGTACACACTGTTTAAGAATATAAAAACCTCCAGTTTTCAGTTCCAAAACATTCCACAAAATAAAACACACACAGTCTTGAAATCAACGGATGGAGTTTAGAAACAAATCAATGCACACGCATGCTTTGAAATCAATTTATGGATTTCATAATCATATCGATCCACCATATATGCACACACAGTCCTTGAGGAATTCAATGTAGGCTTGATAAAGTGCAGGCTCTAAAGAAAAATAATTTATCATAAAAGAGTTTTAAAACCATACCTACGATTTTTAAAATAGTTCTAAGATATTCAATCCTTCCTATGGATCGAAGTGTAAAATAAAATATAAGGTGCTATAGTTTTAAGAATATAGAAATGTCTGCCTTGGTCCTATGAATTGCAGGTATAGAAAAACTATTATAATCACCCCTCAGCGCTGGATGGTTTTGACTTTACCTTTAGATCAATATCCCATCTTACACAATATGGCAAGCTGCAAATACACTAAATCTTCATCAATGCTGGTGACTTCATGGGTTTCGTTCATCCTTCCTTGAGCTTTCCTTCCCCTTTCCCTCCTCTGTGAACTGTTCTGCAAGGACGAAATCAAGAGAGAGTACAAACCGCAGCAATTTCTTCCAAATGTAATCCTGCAAAACTATCTTGTTAGCCCATTCTTAAAGGTCCAGTGTTGTAGATGGCTCTGATACTATATGTAAAATACCACTTGTGCCTTAATGCGTTAACTGATGTGCTTGTGAATTAAGTGTCTACAAAATATGATTATTAACCTATTCCACCAATAAGCCTTTGAATAACATCATCATTAAACACATATTTCATTAAATTTGTAATTATTTAGTGGATCTAGAATTTAGAACTTCCGCTAGATTGAGTTCTTTCAAAATGAAAAAAGTCATAGCCTTTGAATCTTTACATAATTTCTATTAATATTATTTATAGTTTGTATTAAATGTTAAGTTGATTAAATTATTTTATAACATAATACCAACATTGTATTTGTTATTACAACAATTATAAATATTGTCATAGTAATTATTTTTATCTTTGTTGAGTATGCTGTTTTATTTTTGGAAGTTGACACCACTTATAATCAAAACGAGAAATTATTTTATGACTTTAAAGTCTAATTTTTACCCTTGTAATGATTAAAATAAATTATGAATTAAAGTAGCAACATAATTTATTATTATTATTGTTAGTAGTGGTAGTGTATTAAAAACTAAGTTGATGAATGTTTACTTTATGAATAATAGATTAAAGTGAGAAATTTATTACCTATAAATTTATTTAATGATATCGGATGATAGTAAATCATCTCTTGTTTATTAATATTAATTATTTTAACAATCAAAATCAATTATGAACTAGAAAAGCATTAGTGCAATACAATTTGATTTTTTTCATATACAAGAGGAAAGGGGGAAAACCAATTGAATTAATTATTCCAAGTGTTCATTATTTATTTATGAAGTATTTGAAAAATGTGTTTAATTGAAAAGAGCATATTTATATTGAAAATATAGATATCTTACAATATTTATATTATCGTTAGATTCTAAATCATCTATTAATTTATGTTAGGGCACAGAGGAATCGAACCACCATCGTCCTGCTTGTAATGCAGGTGCTCTTCCATTGAGCTAGCACCCTTTACAACATGAGGGGAGAGGGATTGTGTTAACACCTAAATTATACCTTTCTAATCCTCTGTGACAAATCAAAATGATGAAAATCTTAGACTTTGATTCTTTCAAAATGATGAAATTCTTAGACTTTGATTCCTTACATAATTTCCATTAATATTATCTATAGTTTGTATCAAATGGTAAGTCGATTAAGTTTATGTAATGACATTAATATTGTATATGTTACTATGATTAAGCAATTGAATTATAATTTGATATGGTAACTAGTACATTGTTGGTGTTGAGTTCCTATACTAGTAGAAGGTTGGAAATATTTTAGAATGACCTATTTAATAACTATTTAATGACATATTATAAATGTGTTTGTTACTATAACAATTTTAATTCTCGACATAGCAAGCAATATTGCATGTGTTGAGTATCATGTTTTAATATATTAGAAGGTTGGAAACATTTTATAAGTGACAAGAAAAACTATTATATATTAAGTGTTACTATGCTAAGTTTATTATTTTAACGATAAAAAACAATTATGCGTTAGAATAGAAATATAATTTATTTATATTACTATTATTTATATTTTCTAATAAAAGTTAAGTTGATCAATGGTTATATCATGAAAAATAGATTACAGAAGATTTTTTTACATATTATTATTAAAGTTATTTAATGACATTAATAATCACTGTTTGTTGCTATTATTATCTTGGAATTTCATTTAATTGAAATTTTAATATTGTGTTGTTCTAGGTTGAAGTATTTTTTGAGTATGATGTTTTATTTTTGGAAGATGACACCACTTGATAGAGGACAAGAGAAAATAGTTTTATGACTTAGAGTAAAATAGGTTTTATCTTAGTAATGATTAAAATAAGTTATGAATTAGAATAGAGACATAATTTATTATTAATGTTGGTTGTGGTGGTGATGTATTAAAACTAACTTAATTAATGTTGATTTTATGAATAACATATTTATGCGAGAAATTTTACCTATAAATGTATTTAATGATATACTTTGATTATCATTAATATTTAGATTTAAGTATTAAAACAAAAGTCACCAATATTTGACTAGTGAATTATTAATAATTTGTGTAAGAAATTTCTTACATAATATAAAGTTATTTAACAACATATTAATATTGTGTTGTGACTATTATTAACTTATGTAGTATTGACATTAAATGTTAATACTTGCCTATTGATTTTCAGGATTAAGCTATGTGAAATATTTTCAAACCATAATTAATTTTAAATTGTTCCTCTGACGATCATGCATGGAGTGCGCACTTGAAATGTTGGTTTGAAAAACTCACTAACAAATTAATCCAGAAAATCATTCATAATGATGACAAACTGTGAAAGCCCACACTCTGAAAATGTTACTACTTTGTCTTTGTTGAGTATAAGATATTGCACTAGTACAAAGTTTGCACCACTTTAAAGTCTACATAAGAAAATATAATATTAATTAGAAGGAAATAGAGTAGAACAATTAAATTTATATCAATTATAATAACAACTAATAGGGAAAAATCACTTCAAACCTTATTGCAAGTGCCTTACATTTATTCACAGAGGAAGTCTAGAAGATGTTTTAAGGTTCATTATTAAATATGATTATGCATATTTGATATAGTGACATGTTGAGTTTATGTAAAAAACAAATTGAAAAGTTAAAAATTGAATGGTGTTATATAATTCACATAAAGTACCATCACATGAATTAACATAGAAGTTGAACCAAAATTTTCATATTAGCAAATAATATAAAACTCCTCAAAAAAGGTTTGAAGAGAATATTTGATATACAACCAACATTGAAAAGTGTTTCTTCTTGTATATTAATAACTCATTCAAAGAGAAAATTACATTCATGAATAATCTCGACCTAATCTCCTTATATCCAGTCAAACAAATCAATTACAACTTGTACACCACATTTATTTATCGTGGTCTTTCTGCAATCTTCTTTATTTTGCATCCATGCCCAAACTATGGTATTAACTAGAATAGATCCAAGTCATGTGTCATCAAGGTTTGGTACCCAAATCATCTCAAGATTTACATAAAGAGTCTCACTTTCATCATTCTGGAAGATATATGAGGTGGTGTTTGCCATCCAAATCATCTCTCCTTCATCCTCAGTTCATGATATAAATAGCAACATCTTTTCTTTCTCAACTTCAATCTTAGGATTGAATCTTGGCTTTAGCTTGTTGCACTTGGGTCCAACATATACCAGTTCATCCGTCACATTATCAAAATCTCCATCTATAATACTTATATTACATGTAGTGCATTAAATCTCACATGGATTAAATTGTCTTTGTGATGCAATGTATTAGATGATAATGTCTAACATGAATTAAAGCTAACATGATGTTAGTACTTACTGATTGATTTTTTGGATTAAGTTATGTGAAATCTTTTCATTCCACAATGAGTTTTTCATGGTTTCCGTAACACGCATGGGTGGAGTGTCCACTCAAAACGTTGGTCTAAAAAACACGCAGTTTAACCCAAAAAATCAATCACAATGATTACAAACTGATAAAACATGCACACTCAAAATGTTAGTACTGTATTTATTGAGTATAAGTTAATATACAAGTACAAAGTTGGCACCACTTTAAAGTCTACACGAGAAAATATAATTATGAATTTGAATGCAACATAGTAGTACAATTAAATTTATATCAACTATAATAACGAATAATAGGGAAAACTCACTTCAAACGTTATTGCAAGTGCCTTACATTTATTCACAAAGCAAGCCTATAAGATGTTTTAAGGTGCATTCGCATAAAGTATCATCACCTGAATTAACATTGAAGTTGAACCAAAATTTTCATATATGTAGCAAATAATATAAAATTCCTCAAAAGTTAGCTTGAAGAGAATATTTGATATACTACAAACATTGACAACTTTTTCTTCATGTATATTAATTAGTCATTCAAAAAGCAAAATTACATTTATGAATCATCTCCACCTAATATCCTTATATTTTCTCAAGCGGATCAAGTACAGCTTGAGGATGAAGATTTCCACAATTAATCTTAATGACAAAGAGAGTTTATGGAATTTAATTGTGTGTATTGAAACATCCCTACGTTTCGAGTGGATACTCCACCAATCATCAGGGGAACAAAATGAAAAGCTCAAAGTGGTATTGAAGAGAGTGAGAAAAAGCTAATAATAAATAAGGTAAGGGTTGTGTACATACATTAATGAATATAATTATGCACATTTGATATAGTGAGATGTTTTGTTAATCTAAAAGAAAAATTGAAAAGTTAAAATTTGAATGGTGTTATCTAATTCACATAAAGTATCGTCACATGAATTAACATTGAACTTGATGTGAAATTTTCATATATGTGGTAAATAACATAAAATTATTCAAAAAGTCGCTTGAAGAGTATTTATTATACTACAAACATTGAAAAATGTTTCTTCATGTATATTAAAAGTCATTCAAAAAGAAAAATTACATTCATGAATCGTCTCCACCTAATCTCCTTATATCTGCTCATGCATATCAAGTACAACTTGTAGACCACATTTATTTATTTTGGTCTTCCTACAATCTTCTTTCTTTGGCACCCATGCCCAAAATATGGTATTATTTGGAATAGATCCAAGTTCTGTGTCATCGGGATTTGGTACCCAATATTGTTCTAAAATGTTTCCCTTGTATTTCCCTGAGCTAGGTTGCCACCAATCAATCTTTACATGAAGGGTCTCGCTGTCATCGTCCTAGAATATATCTAAGGTGTATTTTTCCATTCAAATCATCTCTCCTTCATCCTCATTTCTTGATCTAACAAGCAACATCTTTCCTTCTCAACATCAATTCTAGGATCGAATGTTGGCTTTGGCTAGTTGCACTTGAGTCCAACATATACCGGTTCATCTGTCACATTATCAAAATCCCCATCCATAATACTTTATTTTGCATGGAGTGCATTACCATCGACGTTAACATTTTTCCTTGTCTTGGGCGAAAAATCATCAGAAGAAGAATCACTTTCATCCAAGGGTGTATGGTCATTGTAGATTCCATCTAATGCATCAAGAACTCTTTTCCAATACTCTAGTTTTTTATTACATTCCTCTGTAACAATTGGTTAATTCTCATTTCCAATAGTCTCTTTCCACATTTTTATGTATGATGTTATTCATTCCTTTAGTTCTTTTAAATAAACATCATTTTCTTTGGGGCGTAAGAAAGATGGCTTCCCTGTGGGAAATATAGGTTGACCTTCATCATCTATATTCCAGAACTCAACTGGTTTTGACCACTCAATGTCTCTGATGGATTCTTTATACCTCATAATTGGAACATCATTGAGTACAAGAAATTGGACATACTGGACATTAAGATGTCCAGCTACTGTATTTTCCCCCTCCTTGATGTACCCATTAGGAAAATTTTTGAAGTCATACACTTTGTCAATAAGTTTAGGTGGAAATCCTCATTTTTCTTCTATTGTGCGATATGTATCCATCATCTCAAGTAAATAATATATATATTTACTTTTCAAGTTGGAAGACATTCTTCCGTAGGTTCCATCTATGTATTCATGGGTGTGCCCCACAATCAAGAATCCAACCTCAATAGTGATGAAGACACCAAGTGCATTTAATAGTGATAGAAACATGAAAAAATAGCAATTCTTATTATCACTAGCTGCATTGTCGAACTGTAACAACAAATGTGGAGGAAGAGGTTTAAAATCAAGATTTTGATTTTTTGAGCTTCCATTTTAAGATAGGAAAGCATCCTTGTACACTCTACATTTTGAGTAAATAGAGTTTTGAAGTAATGCATTTGAAAGTGGGTTTCTTGAACTTCCACTCTCATAAAGCAAATCACCATACATATCAAGGCGTGGGTCTTCAAGGTCCCTCATGCACTTTGCAATAGATGTAATGGTAAATTGTGATCTCATGTGTACAAATGGTAGGGAGAAATGACCAAAACCGCCTGTGCTACGCCCATGTGTTAGCATACCTGTAAACAACAAACCCAAGTTTGTTCCTGCAACAGATTTTGATTTGACACGTAATCTTGGGATTGAAGTCTTTGTTTGTCCATTTTATCATGGATAATGCTCAAGTATTCCTTTGGATACTGCTCTAACATAATTATGTGGGCATAGTAGCAATATCTTCCACACATAACAATCTTGTAATGTTTCTTCAGTCTAGCTCGTGCCTTTTCTTCCAACTCTTTTGTAGTCGATGTCTTCATCTGTGCTTTCAACACAATACATTCACTACATTTACTGAAGTTAGTGTTCTTTGAGAATGCCACATATGGAAAATGAGTATTCCAAATCTTGCTCATTGTTGGTTGTGATATTGATGGAAAATTGAGCTCTTGAAGAGCCTCATTGATCTCTTTTAACAAAGAACTTTTGGTGTACGTTGATGGCAACAATCTTAAAGGAGCAGACATTCCATCTTCTTCAACTTGTCATGTTTGGTTTGGTGAAAAATCTGAATTATCCATTACAATTTTGTGCAATATTTCTATGGCTGCCACAATATGTGCAAGTGATTTGCATTTGTTGGTGTTACCATGAATTTCTTTGACATGTCCTTGTTGAAAATTATGTTGGTAAGTATAGAAGGTGCTTTGAGGAATATTATGTATCTTGTACCATGCTTTCTTACAAATAATATCTCCATTAAACCTCATGTCCTTTACTTTCCTAGCAGTAGGAGGTAGGCCATGGCCATGGCTCTTTGACAGGATTGTGTTAGAAAGGAGTGAATTCAAGACAAATTCCCTAATGCCATTTTTATTTAAGAGTTTCATACCCCTTATAATAGTTGCAATGTCTTTCCTATACACATGTTGAATACAATCTTGTTTGTAGCATTCATCTGCTTCCAAAAGTCGGATTTTTTTATCTTCATCTATTTGTATTTGAAAGTTTCCATCTTTTTTTGTAGCCACAACTCGTTTAATCCTTTTATATGGCTTTGTTGCATGCATAGAAATTGAGTCTAGATATTTGTCATTATAAATATCACCATCCCATATGTTTAAGGGACTTATTTGCTCTATAAGATCCCATACCACCATTTCCTTGGGTGCCTCCTTGAAATTTGCATTCACCCTTAAAATCTCACCTTCATTGTCCACCAACTTATTTATTATCCATCTAACCCAACAATGTATAGACTTATCCCCAATCCTACATCTTTCACAAGTTCTATCTATGTCTTCCACAAAAGCACTGAATTCCTTTTCACCTAACATTTCACCCTCAACCATGTCATCCTCACGGACATTAACTATGCTCATTTGGCAATGCACATGCTTGTTCCCGTGCTTTCATGTGCAAGAGAAACATTTTTACATGTGAATGTAAGCCTATGTTGGGGAGTATTTACTAGATGATCATGACAATTAGTTTCCAAATCTAATTCTTGCCAAATATCATAAGATCCCAATGCACCCCCTAGTGTATTCTCAAATCCTGTTGGATGTAGCAGAAGAGCATCATGTTTTAATACCTTCTCAATGTTAACCACTATATATCATTTATTTACCATCCTTCCATGTATTTTATGACCAATATGTGTATTGAATATGGAGCCTTCACCCACCTTCACTCCACATTGCAAAATATCTACCTTGGTCTCCAATAGAAAATGAAAAAGAGACATTTGCACCTATATAGAAAATTAAACAAACAATGTACTATCAAAAACACTTAACATGTGCTTCAAGATTTTGATTTACCTTTGTTATGCCTCAAATCTATGATCTCCCATGGATGTAAGTCCCCTTCATCAACATCTTCCATAATCAAATGTGGTTCAATGACATCAATTATCAAAACCATAACATATCCTACATTAAGCCTTTCTCCACCATAAGTATTTTTCAATCTAACGAAACCACATCATCATCAATCACATTACACCGTGATGGAAATCTAACTGGAGTTAGCTTTCATCCTTAAATCATTGCATGGTGAGTGAAATCTAATGTGTGTTAGCTTTCATAATGTAGTTTTTCATCTAGCATAACCAGATTGTCATCAACCACAATGCACTAGATGGAAAACTAGCTAGAGTTAGATTTCGTTCTTAAAACATTGCATGGTGAGTAAAGCTAATATATGTTAGTTTTCATAAGGTAGTTTTCCATCTAACACAACCACATTGTTATCAAATACATTACATCATGATAGAAATGTAGCTGGAGTTAGCTTTCCTTCTAACAACATGTCACTATAAAGGAAAGCTTATGTGTGTTAGCTCATTACACCATGATGGAAAACTAGCTGGAGTTAGCTTTCATTTTAACAACATGGCACGATGAGTGAAAGCTAATATGTGTTAGCTTTAATAAGGTAGTTTTCCATGTAACTCAAGAACATTGCCATCAAGCACATTGCACTGTGTTGTAAATCTCGCTGGAGTTAGCTTTCATCATTAAATCGGTGCACGGTAAATGAAATCTAATGTGTGTAAGCTTTTATAGTGTATTTTTCCATCTAGCACAACGACATTGTCATCAATCACAATGCACCATAATGGAAATATAGCTGGAGTTAGCTTTCATTCTTAAAACATTGCACGAAGAGTAAAGCTAATGTTTGTTACCCTTCATAAGGTAGTTTTCCATCTAACACAGCCACAATTTCACCAAACACATTACACCATGATGGAAATCTAGCTGGAGTTAGCTTTCCTTCTAACAACATGGCACTATAAGAGAAAGCTTATGTCTGTTAGTTCATTACACCATGATGGAAATCTAGCTGAAGTTATCTTTCCTTTTAAGAACATGGCACAATGAGTGAAAGCTAATATGTGTTAGCTTTCATAAGGTAGTTTTCCATGTAACATAACCACATTACCATCAAGCATGTTGCACCTTGTTGGAAATATAGCTAGAGTTAACTTTCATCCTTAGCTCATTGCACAGAGAGTAAAATCTAATGTGTGTAAGCTTTCATAGTGTATTTTTCCATCTAGCACAACCACATTGTCATCAATCGTAATGCACCATGATGGAAATATAGCTGGAGTTAGCTTTTGTTCTTAAAACATTGCACGGTGAGTAAAAACTAATGGGTGTTAGCTTTCATAAGGTATTTTTTCATCTAACACTGCCACATTGCATCAATTACATTACACCATGATGGAAATCTAGCTAGAGTTAGCTTTCCTTCTAACATGGTACTATGAGTGAAAGCTCATGGGTGTTAGCTCATTACACCATTTTGAAAATCTAGTTGGAGTTACCTTTCTTTTTAACATGGCAGGATATGTGAAAGCTAATGTGTGTTAGCTTTGATAAGGTATTTTTCTATCTAACACAATCAAATTGTCACATTGCACCGTGATGGAAATATAGATGGAATTAGCTTTCAACCTTAAATCATTGCACGGTAAATGAAATCTAATGTGTGTTCATTTTGATAATGTAGCTTTCCATTTAGCACAACCATGTTGTCATCAATCAAAATGCACCATGTTGGAAATCTAGCTAGAGTTAGCTTTCATTCTTAAAACATTGCACGGTGAATAATAACTAATCTGTGTTAGCTTTCGTAAGGTAGTTTTCCATCTAACACAGACACATTGTTATCAAATACATTACACCATGATGCAAATCTAGCTAGAGTTAGCTTTCATTCTAACAACATGGCACGATGAGTGAAAACTAATGTGTGTTAGCTTTCATAAGGTAGTTTTCCATCTAACACAACCACATCGTCATCGATCACATTGCACCGTGATGGAAATCTAGCTGGAGTTAGCTTTCATCCTTAAAACATTGCACGGTGAGTGAAATCTAATGTGTTTTAGCTTTCATAATGTAGTTTTTCATCTAGCACAACCACATTGTCATCAATCACAATGCACCACGATGGAAATCTAGCTAGAGTTAGATTTCATTCTTAAAACATTGCACGGTCAATAAAGCTAATGTCTATTAGCTTTTATAAGGTAGTTTTCCATCTAACACAACCACAATGTTATCAAATGCATTACACCATGATATAAATCTAGTTGGATTTAGCTTTCCTTCTAACAAAATGGCACTTTAAGGGAAAGCTTATGTGTGTTAACCCATTACACCATGATGGAAATCTAGCTGGAGTTAGCTTTTATTTTAACAACATGGCACGATGAGTGAAATCTAATGTGTGTTAGCTTTCATAAGGTAGTTTTCCATGTAACATAACCACATTGCCATCAAGCACGTTGCACCGTGTTGGAAATCTAGCTAGAGTTAATTTTCATCCTTAAATCATTGCACAGAGAGTGAAATCTAATGTGTGTAAGCTTTCATAGTGTATTTTTCCATCTAGCACAACCACATTGTCATCAATCACAATGCACCATGATGGAAATCTAGCTGGAGTTAGCTTTCGTTCTTAAAACATTGCACGATGAGTAAAGCTAATGTCTGTTAGCCTTTATAAGGTAGTTTTTCGTCTAACACAGCAACATTGTCATCAAATACATTACACCATGATGGAAATCTAGCTAGAGTTATCTTTCCTTCTAACAACATGGCACTAAAAAGGAAAGCTTTGTGCGTTAGCTCATTACATCATGATGGAAATCTAGCTGGAGTTAGATTTCCTTTTAACAACATGGCATGATGAGTGAAAGCTAATGTGTGTTATCTTTCATAAGGTAGTTTTCCATGTAACACAATCACATTGTCATCAATCACATTGCGTTGTGTTGTAAATCTAGATACAGTTAGCTTTCATCCTTAAATTGTTGCACGGTGAGTTGAATCTAATATGTGTAAGCTTTCATAGTGTAGTTTTCCATCTAGCACAGCCACATTGTCATCAATCACAATGCACCATGATGGAAATCTAGCTGGAGTTACCTTTCGTTCTTAAAACATTGCACAGTGAGTAAAAGCTAATGTTTGTTAGCTTTCATAAGGTAGTTTTTCATTTAACACTGCCACATTGTCATCAAATACATTACACCATGATGGAGATCTAGCTGGAGTTAGCTTTCCTTCTAACATGGAACTATGAGCGAAAGCTTATGTGTGTTAGTGCATTACACCATTATGAAAAGGAGTAGTCTAACGGGTCGACGATTTCGCCCGGCATTAAACTACTCCATCCATCATCTCCGTTAACAGGCTCTATTAACCGTCAATGCCTCTGGCCCCTTCCATTCTCATTTCTATGAGCATTCTTCACCGAGTCCCACATGATCCTTGTATATCCGTGCTTCCCGTCCATTGCCTCGATGTCAGTCGTAGGGCAAAATCGTCGCTTCACTGTTTAGACGTGATGTTCAAGACACTGAATTTGAAATTTGAATTTGAAATGGCCACCGTCCATGAAAGTTTCCCGCGATGGTTCTTCACACCAATTCCCTCCATTCTCGGCCATGGAAGAAGAAGCTTCCCATTCCATCAAGGATACCTCCGAAAACTGGCGGTCGATAGTTCGAATCCTGCACAATGTGCAGAGGAGGAGCGCTTTCCAGGTTTGCAAGAAGGAAATGCGAGAGCAGATGTGAAAGATGCTTGTTCTCTGCATACTACGGCTTTGATGAAGGCGCTGAGCATTTTGCAACAGCTCATAATATCTTTGGGGTGAGCATTGTCTTGGAACATTCACTGCATATTCCCATACTCAAGCGTTGGCAGACAGTTGTAAGGTATCCTACCAGGCATAGGCTCCACTATGAGATCTCGTCTATGGCTAGTATATGGCTGCTTAGCGCACATTTCGGCCTTGCAGCAACATGTATATGAACTTAATATTAATTGTAAGAACATAAATCGATTATGTTGCAAGTATCTCTAGGTCTCAAGATATGTGTAATGAATTTTTTTTACAGCACTTTGCACGCAGAAATAACATCTCTCTGCCATGTCATACTATCCCAAGCGCTACAAGGTGTTCTTGTTTCCTCATTAAATTCTGTGGAATTTTCTTAACAAAACTTCGGTTAGTAAACCAAACTCTATCCAATTTCTGGTCTAATCTGGTTCAACCTGCCCAACTAGACCAGAAATGAATTTGATGAGGAGACAAGATGTTTTGTTAAAAAAATTTGTTTAAAGATTGTGGTTATAACATTTCTTAACAGTCGCTGCTACTGGATTATTCCTTTCTCTTACATATGGAAAAGCTAAAATCTTTTCATAAATTCAATAATGTAGGTTGTTTGGTGATACCCAGTGCTTTTAACACTTGCTGCAACTCTGCAACCGACAGCCAGAAAAAAAATTGTCCCAACTAAAAACATTTTTTTATTAGATAAATATTTCCAACATTGAAAACAACACTATCAACTTCATTGAAACCCAGGTTGCCATGCACCTACTCCTTGATGCAGGGGCAGCAGTGTAAAAGTCAATCACGCATATTAACTAGTTTCATTTGTCTTATTCAAGAAGCTCATATTCATAGTAACCGGCCAAAGGATTCAACCATAAAAAAACACCAATAAATATTAAGAAACTGGAAAATCAGCAACACCATTCTTTAAGCTTCAAATCACTTAAATTCTTAATTTCAGTAATACACCCAAATTTGATACAGCAAAAGCATCAACAACTTCCAATTTGTAATACGTTTCTCTTTTTGAATGTGAGAGGACTGGTTTGAAATGGTCCTATCCCATTTGTATAATCATCTGTTTTGCTATAAATACAGATTGATTTTATCTACCTACCCGGTTGCTTGTAGGGTCACTTTAGAAGGTTTGGATCTTTTTATTATTATTTTTAGTTTGTGATGTACTTTTATTTAATATATGGTAGGTAAATATTGATAGACACAACTACCCATTTAATTTTGTGGAAATAGTTGCTTGTTAAACAAAGAATAAAATTTCAACTATTTACTAAATCAACATTAAATTGATTAATATACACATAAAAAAACATTATAGCTATCTGTTTTTTTAACCATCACTTAAATAATGCTTATTTAAATCTTAATCTAAATGCATTTATCATAACAATAGAGGACTACCATGAAATTAATGTTGATCTTACACTTGTTACACTCTGGTTAATGTTATTGATCCACTCAACTAAGCCCATAATATAAGATAATATTAAAAGGCTATCACCTTAATAACCAATATCTGCAATATTTCCAACTAGATTTGATTGTGAATACAGAGAATGGAATCTAACAAACTATTTAAAAGCAAATATAAACTAGGTACGGGAAAGCTAGGACAGTGCCATGATACTAGGTGCATGGAGAAGTTACTGTTCCACTATTCAAGTGGCTTGAAAAACAATGTATCCACTAAATATTGGAGTATCAGTACAACCTTCACATGGCCTAACCACTGGACCTCTGGGAATATAAAACAAGTGGACTAACTTCCATTGGTAGTGATTGGGATTTGTGCTGGATTTCAAATGTTCACCAACATCTGAAAGTTTTGGTGTAACCCCAAACCTTACATGGTATCAGAGCAGAGGTCTCAGCTTCAACTCCCTTAAGCTATGTTGAAGGCAAGCTAGTGATTTGGCCTTGTATTGGGTTTCAAATGTTCACCAACATTTGCAGGTTTTGGGACTTGTATAAACCTTAACCAAAAGGTCATATATTGTTTTCTCAATGCTCTTGTATCAAGAAATGCAAGAATGGGTGGCTCAAATATGCTCATAGCCATGGCCGTTATATCAGCCAATGCCCATGTTGGGGATACCCAGAGAGAAACTTTAAGTCATTGCGTTGCTAGGGTTTGTGGACCTCACTATATCACAGAAGTGTGATTGAAAAAATTTAGAAAATAAAGAATTAATCTCGATGATGAATAGATGTCTATCTAAGACTTTCTCGATGTCGACAATAGACCATGCTGGAAATGATAGCCCACAGATGATGCGAAAAAATAAAATAGCATTTCATTTTCTAGAATATTGGATCTCATGGGTTTTTCCCAAAGAACACTGGATTATTGATAGCAGTAGACGTTTCAATGCAGAACAGTCAGGCAACTTCTCTTACCTCAGTATTTTATGGCTGTTAAGATTGAGTTTCAAAAGATGAGGGAGACATATTTATGTGCAGAGGTATTTAGATATGATTTCAGATCTTCCATATTTATGTGGATAATCAAGATTAACCCAAATACAAGAAGTGTACAGCACTGATTCATTTTATTTTATGGTAGTATTAATTTGTATCTTGTTATGTTTAAATGTATTTTAATTAAGACTTAAATAAGTTTAAAGACTGCTAACATTTTGTTTTTTATTTTTTCATATTAGTTTTTTTTATTTTTTATTAAATAGTATTTGTTTTGTGTTTATATTAACTCAAACTGTAACAATATGGTATGAATAACGAATATAAAATTATAGATTTTAGTTTTTGTTTAACAACCAATTATCTTCACAAAACTAAATTAATGGTTAACAGCTAACTATCTTCACAAAACCAAATTAATGGTTAGTTGTGCTTATCAACATTCACCTGCCAGGCTACTTGTAATTGTGCTAATTTTATTTGTTGTTAGTTGTAACTCTGAATGCATTGCAATGATCAAAACAAAACACTAAAGCTCAACTTCTCCCAGTGAAATATGGTGAATAACACTTCATGTGTTTGCAAATAACAGCAATACTTACTGCTTTATCTTGAAAACAACCTAAGATCAGGGAATACAGATAGAACAAAATCCCATTGTAGATAAAATAGTAGAATCTAAACGGAAAATTATACTAGTTAAAAGGTGTCCCAGTACATCCAAATTGACGAAATCGTTAATTGAATACATTTTTATCCTACATATACGTCTAATAATTCTAAAACTTCTATCTGAAAAGTAAATATGCATCTCTATTTGAACTTCCTTTCAAGCTTTTACCCCAATATAATTCTCACAAACCTTCAAGGAAATAGGTTATTATGATCAATTAAATGAAGCTAATGTTATCAAATCTACTAAACTTAAACTTAGACTAAAAACCTACAAATGATTACTTTTTAAGTTTTCTTCAGAGAATCTTTCAAATAATCTCAAAAGGTCATGGAGAATAGGAAAAGATTAGCAAAACAGAACATAGAAATTAAGGTTCTATATGTGTCAAACCTCTCTTACTCATAAGTATCCCATATATGTGCCTTGATAGTCTTATCATTATAAAGTGTGTCCTCGTCTCAAAAGCATCCTAAACCAAATGTGAAGTCTTGGAAGTTTAATTTTGCGAACATGATCGCGCCGCACGTTCAAATCCCATAAGCTTTCAACATTATGTTGAAGTATTTGTATTCACATGATAAAAGATAAAAGTAGTGATCAAGAAGGCTAGAATCAAAACAAAACCATATTTGAGTATCAACTCGTGGTAGCTCTTCCACCCCTCTTCCATTTAACCTTACAGAACACAACATTGTATCCTGCACCCTTCAACTGTTTCACAAGGAGCTCTCGAATGCACGTCTACAGTGACAGTTTTTACAAGAGCAAATCAGTCTCAAATCCTGCATGAATTTTTTTTGCTGAACTAGGATTCCAATGGAAGCCTAGTGTAAAGGCAAAACGATCTTCAACATACTAGTTTAATAAGGCTGCATCGATTTCAATCGATGGATGGCCAGTGGAGATCAACCCGAGTATTTGGATGAAAAATATATCCAAACTAATCAAATGACTGCCAAACAATTACTATATTCTTGTATCAGAAAATAAATAACTGGGATGGAAAACGTTTGTATCAGAAAATAAATAACTGGGATGGAAAACGTGACTAAGAAATGCATAAGTTGTCAATATAGGAGCACGCATCTTTGCAGCAGTGCAGGAATTTGATGAGCAAATATGATTTAGAAAACAAAAAGACAGTCATAATTTTGTTTTAAAATGCTCAAAACTGATTACAGAGTTGTCAAAATGGTCAAACTTGACTGGTTGTTTAAGTTAATTGTCAAAATGGTCAAACTTGACTAATTGTTTAAGTTTATTAGCTGTTTAGGTTTCAAGTTCCTACAGTGCTTCAAAGTACATAGAAATTACCCAAATTACATGCTGTAAGATGTTAATTGTGAGTTTGCTTAGTTAATAAGCAAATTACATTGTTGTAAGATGCTAATTGTGAGGTTGTTTAGTTAATAAGCAAATTACATTCTGTAAGATGCTAATCGTGAGTTTGTTTAAGATGCAATATGACCTCCAAATGTTTGCTAATTGTGAGTTTGTTTAAGATGCAATATTACCTCCAAATGTCTGCTAATTGTGAGTTTGTTAAGTTAATGAAAACCGGCAATCTTACCTCCAAATGTTTGCTATGAAACACAATACAATTAGCCCATTAACTTAACTTGTTGTAGGTGATAAGTCACAAGTTAATTGGGATGAACTGCCAGTTATCAATGCTTTATTTAACAGTCAGCAATTAACATCACATGCAAATTGAGATTTTATTATAATTGTTTTTTTTAAATTTAAAATAATGCCCATAAAATAAATTTGGCAACAACATTTTTGTCGATCTTCCTACAATCTAGAAATAATAACACTTCCTCCTCTACTCTAAATTGAAAAATATAAAAACCTATCAATATAAACATACACTACACTAAAACTTAGAACTTTTAATTGATTTCAACTAACTGGATCCTCTTGCCAACATTTCTTGGAATTTTCCATAAGATTCTTGGCGTTGCAGGCGCATCTATTGGTAAAATGTGGCTATAAATTCTTCTGCCTGTCTATCAATTTCTGAGCTGAAGGAACAGTTGGAACATGCAGTCATTGAAACATAATTACATGAATCAGCATCAGAAAAAGAATGGGGATCCATTAAGCTGAAATACTGATCATCATCTTCTTCGTAGGCAACGAATTGGGGATTGTACACATAATCCAATTCGACTTCCAGTTCGTCTTTGACACGAATGCAAACAATGACATTTTTCAACAAAACATCTTGTCTCCTCATCAAATTCATTTCTGGTCTAGTTGGGCAGGTTGAACTAGACTAGACCAGAAATTGGATAGAGTTTGGTTTACTGACTGAAGTTTTATTAAGAAAATTACACAGAATTTAATGAGGAGACAAGAACACCTTGTAGCGCTGCTACAACGATTGCTTAAGGGAAATTCTGCTCTTTGATCTAGTTGCAAACAATAAGGAGTGTTGTAACTGTATCCTTGATCTAGTTGAGGCCAGCACATATGTTTTGGCTATAAGTATATAAAGTCTCATATTGTCAAATTCCTCACCTTGAGTTGGTCAAGGCTAGATAAGCCATACTATGATGCATATAATAATCACCTTGATCGGACCATGGTGAGAAAGGAATTTTTTGTTGCAGGTTTGCATGTTTCTTCTCACCTTGAGTTAGTCAGGGTATAGCCACAAATTTCTGGGTTTGGATGGAAAAAATTATTCTAAAGTATTGAATCCATTGTCACCGAATTGCCTATCACCTAGTTCTGTAGCAACTTTCTCAAACTCCTGAAGATTTGAGATCACCGAATTGCCAAATCCCATGAAATATTGAAAGCCACTATCAATGGATGGCATGCTTTGGTCATTATTTGCACCCTCATCTGTGTTAAATACACTATCATGAAAAAACATGGACCGCCTATCTATCTCTCATCCCCTGGCTGGCAGTATTGATGGCGAGAATCTTAGCAAGATCAATGAAGTATACCAGGTCTTTGTGCCAGCCAGTTGCATTTGAAGAAAGAACTTCAAATCCTCATCAGCGATGCCTTCAAGGACATACCCTGATATCATCACATCAATTGTAATCGCTAATCAGGTTAGGATGAACACTTTTTACTTGCATTCGATGAAAGAGATTCAAGGCCTCGTCACACTGCCAACTGTATGAATATCCTGTAATAATCACATTCTATGACACCACATCTCTTTTAGTCATTTTGTCAAACAGTTTGCATGCATCCTCTAAAATCCCACATTGGCATACATATCCATGAGCGCGTTTCCCAAACAAATCCTGGAGATCAAATCCCATTCTAAGAATGTAACCATGTACCTTGATGCAAAATCTTGAATTTCAGACCTGTCTCTGCAATCTTGGAATTCTCGTCTCTATTATCACGGTTTTAAATCAAAGTAATTCATTGATTTTATAAAAAATTGCAGGGTTGCTTTCTTTCATTTTTGAGACTGAGCATAAAACAAACTACCACCACAATTAACAACCAAGCCTTACTTCCAGCAATGGTATACTTAAGCTTGAACGGATTTAGAAACTACTAAAGCAGAGATGGATTCTTCTCGCGGAATGTCTTTGGCATGCTTGGGATCTACAACAGCTTATAGGAGGGAATAACATAATAGTGGCAAAGATGAAATGATTGGGGTGCATACCTGTCTGTAGAATTCCATAGAATTAAGCCAACGCCTCCTATTTATGTCCATATCTTGAAGAGGCTGCAATTATGGCAGTCCATGCCACCACATCTTGATTGCGCATTTCGTCAAACATTTGGTGAACATCATTCAAACATCCTACCACGGCATACATAGTGACAAATTTAGGATTTTAGACATTATTCAAAACCCAAATCCTGAAAAAGCCATATTTAATTTTAAACTTGATTCATAATATTGTTTAACCATTCCTTTGGCGTGTGATCACTACAAAGCTTACCTGATTTGTCGGCGTTGATCTGGACCTGAGTTTGTCGGTTCTCTGTTGTCACGATTCTCAGCTTGCAACGATTATGGGTTAGATCAATAGAAAGAAAGTTCCTCTAATATGTCAGTGGTGGGTCAAATAATACGTGGGTTACATTCAATGGATAGGTCTATAGGGTGGGTTCTTTGGCATAAACCCCCCACCCAGTCTGTGCTCGAGGTGGCGAGATGGTGGCTTTGCTACTGCTTCTGTAACTGAATCTACTTTAGCAGGTTCGGATGCTTTCACTCTTTCGAGCCTCCAACTTAGTCATTGATTGGACGGGCTGGGCACTTTGAACAGTCGTATTTACTACTGGTGCTGGATCTACTACTGCTTAGTCAACTACTGAATAAAATGCTTAATCTACTGGTTCTGCTTGAACTGCTACCGGATTGGGGGTTACAAGGTCGGTTCTGGTAAATCCCAAAAAGCTTCTAAGGGGGGTTTTATTAGAATATCACCCTTCGTGGGCATGGGTCCAGGTAAAATGTTCCACCGAGATATAGAAGGAGAATAAGCATCATATTTGAATTCTAGCTAAGAAGACTAAGGCTAAGAAGACCTATTATGAGGATAGTATAACTTGAAGGGGCCTCTCTATATATTTTAATATGGTTATTTTTGGAGGAAGCATGGATATAGCCCGTAAAAGAAGGATGTCCCACACAAGAGGAAATTTGGAGGGATATCATGAGATATTTCACATGGTTCAAGGTATATCTCGCATATTTGGAGGCATGATAAATCATCTAATCGATTATTGGCATGATTTACAAAGAAAAGAGGAGGAAATCCCTTCATAAGTCAATGGCATTTTCTCTCCAAAGATAAGATCAAATACCATGACTCAAGGGAACACTGTAAATTGGAAAGTGACAAGTGGTGGAAAGAAAGCATTCAAACCCTATTATATGCAATTTTCTCCCTTCAATGAGGAGAAGCCAGTTTTGAGGAGGCTTTTAGTGGCCCTTGAAGCATGGATCTAGAAGCTGCTAAATGTGTTTTACTTTTATTATTGGTTATTGGAGAGAAAAGTGGATATAGCATCCACTTATTGATATTTTATTTCAAGGTAAGTTGAGTTAAATTTAGAGGCTAGGAGGCCCTTTATATTTATTAAATTCCTGTAGTTCAGTTATGCCCTTTGTAAAAGTACCATGAATCTTCCAACTAAAAGACTATTTCTTTCTTATTCTTGTAGCTTGAAAGCGTGCAATTTTAGAGGTGCATTGGTCCTAGAATTTCCTTAGCTAAATGGGATTAAAAGGGAGATACCAACCTCTATTGCTCCCTAGATAGTGACAGGACAATCATTTGTCAACCCACTTTAAAGCCTCTCAGAGGTTTTCAAGCATAAAATTTCCTCAACAATATTTGTCAGGTGGGCCTTATTTCCTGATATGTTTAAATTATGTGTCAAGTCTTTTAAATTTTGTTGTTTAATCATTAAATGATTAGATTCCACTTGTTGCTTAATTTCAACCTATCGTCTATTTTTAGTGTGTTGTTTTGCTTTTCTATTTCAATAGCTTCTTTTACCCTTGTTTTTAAGTAATTATCCTAGTTTACAATTAACTTTAAATTATCAATGCATATGTGATGATAGGAGTTATGAGTGCTCAACTAGGTATGATTAAGAGGTTCTATTTCTTATTATATCCATGCCATGTTCTTTATGTAAAATTTGTATAGATCTCCTAGTTTCTTCAATATACAATTTTCTACAAGAGCAAGGTATTGTTTATACACCTTTCTAAAGAGATGGATTCATGTCATCTATCATAAAATCAGGCATCCTACTAATGGTGTTAGGGGACATGAAATCCATTATTAGAATGTTTCTCTTTTCTAGAACCTTAGCAATCTAATCAATGATTCCTTTAATGTATGGCACTGAGATCTCAGGGATTTCTACTTGACTTTTTAGTTTTTCTTTTATTACCTTCCTAAAGGATTGCCTTGTTAATGTGATACTTATGGTATCCATTCATCATGAATACCTTTCGAAGGTGGTCCATCTCTTGGTTCAGTTGTTTGGAGTTTGAGATTCTAGAAGCCCTTGCATCTAGAGTTTTAATGACACTACTATCTTGCAATGTATGGTGGTGGGAATATGTACGTAGGTATATATGAGTGTTGGTTTTCTTGCAATATACTTGACCTTCCATTCTACATGTGTCACACAATACTTCTCCATGATTGTTTTTCTTATATCAATGTCCTATAACTAAATGGTCAACATAACTAACTATGGCTACACTTGATCAATCCCTATGCCACTCTCGCCCATAGGGAATGTTTCTAATTTCATATAATTTTGTTGGGAATCTTACTATGGTGTAATATTTTATTGTTTCAATGGAAAATGTATAGGGGTGGAAATCATATAATAAACCATTTCTCGTGCTTTTCATTAGAAGTTTAGAAGGTCAACCTATCCATCAATACCTTGAACCTATGATCAAAGTCCCATATAGACTCATTTTGTAATTTCCTGGTCTCCTTTGGTTCTGTAATGAGCCATGGCTCAAATTTGGCTTACCAAATTCTTTCAGCATAGCTTGTTGTATATATTCCAATGTTCTAGGTCAGTTTGCAAGTGATGTTGTTTGGTATTACATAAACTAGAGTGATCCATGGTCTCTTAATGTTGTTATTTACTACTCAATCTTTGCATCATCATATAGGACCTACTTCATGGTCCATATCACATCACAAATTAATAAATGTTGGTGTGGAGCTTCATTATCTACTCCATGAAAAGCATGCATCCTCAATGTGTGATATGTCATTATGTATAACATAGTATTATGCATGGGTACCACTTATTGGGTCTAGGTTGTTGCACTACTTCCACTACTTTGACTACATTTACTGTTGCCTTTACTTCCTATACTAACTATAAGATTTTGTGACAAAGTTCTAGTTATTAAATCAGATCTTAAAGATGTGCACGAGGTCATGGGTTTGACCCAAGGTACCATTGAGAGGATGCAATAGCTCTTCCCCTACATAAATGAGCTGAGAATATTCTTTCTTTATTTCTATGCATGGTAATACTTTGATTTGGAAGGCTATGCTAGTTTACCTTTCTTCAAACTCACTATGTTTCTCCTCCATGTCAGCCACCATACTCTTCCTACTATGCTAAAATATCTTTCCACTATGAAACATTCAAATATTTTCTACTGTCAAACCTTCTTCATTTCTCAACATTCTCATACCATTCGTTCCTTATTCATTCTATTCTATATCCTTTCCATCAAATCATATCATCCCAATTTATTCCCTAGTCCCCCTATGAGAGTGAAGGGCCCTAGTGATCGTATTCCAAATTAAAAACCCCTTTATCACATAGAATCATGTTAATCAACTTAGAAAACATATCAAATATCACTGCGTAGACCTTTAAAAAAAATCTTTCAACTGTACCATATGACTAGGTATAGTCTATTGTAAATTTTGAAACATAGTAAAAATCAACTATGCATGATATTTGATTGCATACAATATTAAATTGTCAAATCAATTCAGGGGTCTAGTTTCTTTTGATGTCTTTTACACATTTTGGTTTTGGTTATGTCTTGTTTTCTCCTACCATTTTACAATTAACTATGGGAAATATTTTGTCACATGCTATAGATGTCTGCAATATGTGAGTGTTGTGTAGGGATTTGGAAAATATTGCACAAATTTTCTAGGATAATTACATATGTAGTATATATTTGGTGCTCTTCCTCTACCAAATACTTGTCTACTAGGACCTCTAAATCCACCTCTTCTTGCTTGATTGTGACCTCCCGTCAAAGTATTATTTTTTGGTACCCCTCCTTCTGCTCCATCCTTCCCTTGGACTATGTAGACATATAAAGTGCACTTCTTCATCATATAAAGTGCATGAAAATCCTTTTCATCATGCCCCACTAACTTGTAGAAATTACAATAAAAATTCCTAGTAGTGCTTTAATACTTTTGTAGTAATGGGAAGGCATGGGAGGGATGAATCCATCCTATTCTATATATCTCACACCATATCCCTTCTCTTGCAAGGAAGGGGATTGGTTCTAGTATATCCAAGTAATATTTGAAGGTTGGGCAGTCATTTTTGTGTTGAAATTCCATTCTGCATTTGATGCACCATACTTCTTTGAGATTTCTGTTTCCTTTAGCAATTCGTTATATTTGAATCTTCAGTGCAACTAACTATGACTGCACCTAACCCATGCCTATGTCATTATCTTTTATAGCTTATGCTTCTAATTTCATTGATATATCTCATGCATTTGAATATGATTTAGTATTCTATTTTTTCAATGGAAAATGTTTATGGGGTAGCAATCCCGCAATAAACCATTCCTTGTGTTGTTCATCAACAATATAGAATGTCAACCTATCCATTAGTACCTTGAACCTATTATCGAATTCCCATGTATATTGATTTCGTAATTTCTTGATCTCCTTTATTTTTGTAATGTAATTCAAATCCTATTTTAGTTTCCTAATTTTTTTTAACAAAGCTTCTCTAAAATCTGGCAATGTTCTAGGTTGGTTTGAAGGTGATGTACATTGGTATTTCATAAACTAGAGTAATGTGCAATCTCTTAATTTTGTTAATAATTGTATAATATTTGTATCATCATATAGTACCTACTTCATGGTCCATATCACATCACACATGAATACATTTTTTTTTGGATTTTCATTCTCCACTCCATGAAAAATAGGCATCCTCTATGCGAGATCTGTCATTATGTACACCAGAGTATTATGCATGGGTACTGCTGAATATTTTTTTTGTTTCACTAATTCCACTAGTTTGACTAGCTTTACTACTACCTTTAATTATTGTATTAACTATAAGAGTTTGTGATAAAATTCCAGTTCTTACCTCAGATCCTCGAGTTGCACCCAAAGGCATGGGTTCGACACAGGGAACCACATGAGTACTGCCACTGGGATGTAGTATCTATTCTCCTACTAAACTAAGTTGAGAATATTATGTATTTATTTATATACAAGGTAGTCCTTCAATATGGATTCATATGTTTAATAATAACCCCCAAGTGCATACAAATAGCATAACCTAGTCTACATATCCAGTCTTTGACATGAATGCAAATGGGTAAAGCATGGTCCACATGTCATATTAAAAATAAAAGTATAAAAGGAATTGTGTGTGATGGCTTAATTTTCTCTTTGAAATTTTCTGTTGGCTTATTCTCCAACAGATGTGTATAGGCCTCATAGACTTGATTTGGGATATGCACAGAATTGCATGGTTGAAGACGCTGCCAAATTTTTTGATGAAATGCCTGAAAGGAATGTGGTATCCCTCGGAACTTCCTCAGAGATAGAATCAGAACCAAAAGTGAAACCCAAAAACATAAAGATGATCTCCCGACAGCAGTAGTCTCTCTCTCTCATCCCAGTGTCTTCTCTCTCACTCATGCACCCCAATGAGTGAATGTGTGTGTGATAAATAGAGAGGCTCACTCTCTATTTATATTCTTCCGTTCACTTGAAACCCACTCCAACTTGTTGGCCTCACTTAACAATTACTTACTAAAGCCGACATCTCTAGGAGTGTCTAATAACCCTAATGCCCCACAACCTATGGGGACTTTGCCTCCTCTGACCAACAAGGAGGTTTATCATAACAAAATGGTGGGGACTATTGCCCTGACTTACAATGACTCACATAGGGTCAACTTCTCTAGGATAGTCTAATAACCCTAGGGCCCCACAACTGTGGGGACTTTAACCATTGACCAATAGGAGGGTTACCCACAATGACTTGACATGACTTTTTTACATTATAGAACCTCCCGATAGGAACATAGGGGCATGACATGACTCAAATACATTACATACACATTGCGGAATAAACATCAAGGTACAATACATATAATATACGGATGAATACATTCCGAAGTTACAATTACATTAACATGGATATCATTTTAAATGACATTCCAAAGTTACAATTACATCAACATGGATATCATTTTAAAAGACAGATATAATACATTGATGGAAACTAGGTGCCTGATGATAAGTTCTTAAAATTTAGGAAACTTACTCAAGTACTCTATAATTAAAAATAAAAAAAAATAAAAAATGAAAAATGTTTAGTCTTTTTAAAAAAATCATATAAAAGACAAATATATAAAATAAACAAAAATAAATAAAATATAATGAAAATGCAAAAAAACAAAAAAAACATAACCTTTGCCCCCAATATGCCGGCCCGAATGCCTTGATCCTTTGAGGAGGGGCTCGATGCAGGGATGATCAACCGGTTTCTGAATATAGGAGGAAGATACTAATGTATGAAAGATTGTTTTTTAGATTGTGGAGATTCTTAGGTCAGATCGTAGGTGTAGCGTTTGGAGAATGCTCAGATTAGAACTGCGATCCAATATCACAGCTTGAGGAGAACACCAAATCATTGATGACTGAGGAATGGAATTTCAAAATCTAACTGAGAAAGAGAATCATTCGTCTCAGCACTTGCAAATCGTGGTAGCTCTGGACATTGAATCGATCTGTGGAATTTATCCAGATTACGGTTGAAGTTACACATAATCGTGTTGGTGGTGCGATGTACCCAGAGTTCTGTTGCCTAGGGATTCGTTTGAAGGTCTTTGTTCCAGAACAGAGTGTACATTTATAAACCAGAGTATTTTCATACAAAAGATTCCGAAATCAGACGTTGTGCCATCAAATTCCTTTCAATATAAATTCTGGTAATGCTCGGATGAATTCCTGTAATACTTAATGGTTTCCTGTAAGTTAGATTAATTCTATGAATTTGGATTTTTCTATCAATTAGTTGTTTGAGGATGCAAGTGTGCTCCAGATTTGGGGTTGTACTAATTTGTAATCCAAGTTTACCCTTAATCCTCTTACAGGTAGTATTTAAACATGTAGACATTTTCCTACCATTGATGAGGGGTAGCAACCCGAAGCAGTGTGAACTAAAACCACTCTATTTCAAAGGGAAATTGTACTAGGTAGCTATTATATCTATCCATTTTTATCCCTTGATCGTCTTACGGTAGTATCCAAACACATAGATTTTGTCTAGCCATTAATGAGGGGTAGCATCCTAAAACTGTGTGGATTAGAGGTCCAATCTATTTCAGTAGGGAACTACACCAAGTGGTTGCTACTCCGATGAGCAGACTATATCATAGTTGTCACTTCAAAGGTATCTTTGTTTTATTAAACATTATGAAATCATATCCCTTATTCCCGATCCTCAACCAATATTACCTCCAAAACTCTAAACCTATGCATAGAAAGATAATTACGAAGACAATTTAGAGCCCCATTCTCGGTGCATTAGCCCTAAAATATTACTTTCATGCATAATAGCAAATACCATGGATTTAGTTTGTGCAACATGGTTAAGGAACCAAAACCCATAATCTATGCTAAAAAAATTGTAATGGCACCCATATTCTGGTTGAAAGAGAAAGATTCCATTTACAAGACATGCGAGGTGATATAGAACCATGTGCATGTCCACTAGACATAAACATGAATATTTTAGGGCCTACATCCTCATTGTTTATTCCTAAACCTTACAAAGGCCCTAAGAATGATCCATGTCATTCTAAATATTATAACAACAATAATATGACCCATGTAGGACAATTATTCACTCTACGTGGGACAACTATTCACTCTACCAGGAAATTGAACCAGTCTGGGACTGGGGGACTCAGCCTGGTTTTGAAGGCCGTTCTTTGAATGGAGACACCTCATCAGCTACCAGCAATTTGACCAAGTCTGGGACTAGGGGACTCATCTTGGGGCTGAGGGCCATTATTTGAATGGAGGCACCTAGTTAGTTACAAGGAATTTGACCTAGTCTGGGACTAGGGGACTCAGCCTGGGGCTGAGGGCCATTCTCTGAGAGAATGGAGGCACCTGGTCAGTTACCAGGAATTTGAACCAGTCTGGGATTGGGGGTCTCAGCCTAGATTTGAGTGCCATTCATTGAATGGAGGAACCTGGTTAGCTACCAGTGTTGATTTTTCCTGAGCAACATCGAGAGCTATTCTCTTAAGAGAACGGGGACATCTGGTCAAGGACCAGGATATGGAACCAGTCCAGCACTGGGGGAATCAACCTTGAGTTGAGTATCCATTTTGTTGAATGGAGACATCTGGTTAGGGACCAGGATGTGGAACCAGTCCAGTGCTGGGGGACTCAGCCTAGAGTTGTGTGACCATTCTGTTGAATGAAGAAATCTGGTTAGGGACCAAGATGTGGAACCAGTCCAGCACTGGGTGACTTAACCTAGAACTGAGTGGCCATTCTTTTAATGGAGGCACCTAGTTAGTTAACAGGAAGATGACACAGTCTAGCACTGGGGGACTCAGCTTAATCCTGAGGGCCATTATTCGGGAGAATGGAGGTGCTTGGTATGTTACCAAGTATTTGACCTTGGGTCAAATTATGCAGCTTATGGCTGATGCACCTGGTCTGTTACGAGGATATAACTATAAGCCCCAGACTGAGTCTGGGCATGTGAGACACTTTGACCCTTGATCTGTGGGCTTTGTGATCTTCTCCAAGTCTTAGCTACCCTTGGTTAAGACACCTAGTACCCGATATTGGTGTCACATAGAGTGTGAGATAAAAGCATTAGTAATCCTCTCTGTTTATGATGGCGTACTTTGAGTGGGGATGAAGGACCACCTTGACCACTTGTTTTTACCACAGGGCACTTGAATAAGGCTAAAGTAACAGGAAAAAATACATAAGGACCCTTAGTACCACTAAGGAGTCAAAGTGAAAGTGCGAAAATACCTTTAGTACCACTAAGGGTAAAAGTAAAAAAGATAAAATAATAAAATAATATTATTTTGTTCTTTTAAGTTTTGGTCCACTTATAAGTGATTCAAAGGATATAAAAGAAGATCGATCCATTTCATTTTGTTACACACACTTTCTCATGATCCTACAACTACTCAAGGAAGATTTTCGCTCACATTGTGGAGGACATCTTTTGTGGCTATGCCCTAGCATGGAGGATTCTAGCTAGGGCACCCACTATTTTATAGTCTAATACTAAACCCGGGTTTCACCATTAATGAACAATAGAAGCAACATATTCTCTCTTTTCATGAGCTAAGGTTTCTTCTAAACCCTCACATCACCTTTATAATTCTCACAGGCAACCTTCTTCCCTCACGGGCAGTCTCGGTCTATTCACAGGCAAGCCAGATCTCCTGTCCATGCACCTCCCTCTGCCCTTTGTCACTCACAACAAGCCTTAGCATGGCTTAGGCATGTTTCCAACACCCTTGGGAAACTTCCAACACCCTTGGGCAGGCTGCTACCACCCTCGGGCAGCCATAGTCTGCTTGCTACCACCCTCGGGCAGCCATAGTCTGCCTGCTATAGACTTCTGACAGGTAGCATTGATGCTTGGTCAGGGTTTCAGGAAAGCAGCAGAGCTTGGGCAGGGAAGATAGGGTTTGGGTAGGAAAAATAGCAACTTCGGGCAGGCTGACAGGGATTCATGCAGGGCAGACATACCTCCGAGCAGGAAGACAGGGCTCAGAAAGAGGGCTAGGGAAGTAGACAGAGAGTTTCGAGCAGTAGCAGGTTGTTCGGGTAGGCTGACTGGGATCACTGATAGGTTGACAGGGATCACATAGGGATCTCGGGCAAGTTCAGTCTCAGTCTAGGCAGATTCGGGCAGGCAGAATAAATTCAGGGCAGCCATTCTGGAAGTTTCAGGTAGCTAGAAGAATTAGGGCAGAAATCCCTAATCTGATTTTTGTATGAAATACATTTTCGTAGATTTTTTATGTGTGATACAAACCCATTAGGGTTTGAGAATTATTGAGAAACTCATTCATCTCATTTAATAGATGAATTACTAATTCTTTTTGGGGGGTTTTGTCCTTTAAATCATTACTCGTGAAAAACTACCATGTTCAATGTGTGTGATGTTGTTGATGTTTCTACTGCACTTGTCATTTGTTATCTTACAGTCTACAAAATTTTAAGAATTCATGTTAATGCTAACATTCAACGACCAAGAATTTAACCTAGTCTGGGACTAGGATCTCAGCCTGGGGCTAAGGGATATTCTCCAGGAGAATGGAGGCACTGGGTCAGTTACCAAGTATTTGACATTGAGTCATTTGATGCAGCCTGGGGATGAGGCACCCGGTTAGTTACTAGGTCATAACCATAAGCCCTAGGCCGGGTCTAGGCAATTCATGCACTCCTCTCCTTGATCTATGGGATATGAGACCTTCTCCAGGGACTAGATAACCCTGGTTGAGAAACCTAGCACCTGATCTTCATGGCATGAGGAGATCAAAATAAAGCATTTAGTAATTCTCCTTATTTACGAAGATGTACTTTGAGTGGGCATGAATGAACCACAGGGACCCTTGAGACAACTTGTTATGACCACAAAAATACTTGGAGGACAATTTAACCCTAGCCTTGGTCTATGAGACCATCAAGATAAGGACCAAGTGGCACAAATCAAAACACCAAAAAGACCTTTGTACCACAAAAGATTAAAGTCAAAGGGTCAAAGATGAAAAAGAAGTTAAACCCTAATGTCAACTCCTAATTATGTGGAACTAACTTAAATGTTGATAGACCATAAATAAAGGACATTTTCAATTCATCTCATAGACACAACACTTCAACACTTGATTGCTCCTCTACTCGCTGCTTGAGGTTGATAGAGATAATTTTGGTGTCTGGTGTTGTTTTTCTTCAACAGTGGCAACATTTATGTTTTCTTGGTTTCTCTTGCACACTACAGTCACTATGGTGGTTACTGTTATACGTAGTAGCTGTAATAACCCTCGATGGTGGTCTAGGGCTATACAACAGTTCTCAGTGTGAAGCCTGTTGGCGGTCAACAAGCTCACGACAACACTAAAACTCTTTCCTTCTTCTCGTTGGAACATTTCATGTGACCCTAACCAAACTAGGGTATGTTGCAACACCGTCTAACCCTACTAGGGTTGATCTATTGTGCACCCTAGCTCTTTTTGGGGATTCTACAGCTCACGGGTGAAGTTTCCCTAGAGGGATGGAAAGTTGTAAACTGATTGGAATGATTGGTATCTTTTCTACTTGAATTGCTGTGAATTTTGGGGCTAATTGAATTGAATTATTTTCATTGTTCCGCTAATGTTTTACAAATTAATTTATAGCAGTCCTAAAGGAGGAACCTTCTTGAAAAATGTGAGTTTCATACTTGCATTAATTGCTTGATGCAAATGAAATTTTCAACATTAAGGTTTTTAAGAATTTTTTTAATAAGGAAAACCTCATAGAGAAACCCAAGGGATACTTATGCTTTTGTGGATTGCATTCCTAATAAACCCATTGGCATAGGCTAGTGCACTTGACCCCGCGGATTCAAACTGGCATCTAGTGGCACCGAACTAGCCAAATTCCCAACAACATTGGCAACAATCGGTTCAGCTAACCCTTGGGATAGCTTTCTTAAGCCTCTTGTCATGAGCAATTTCTAATTTCTTTTCCCATGGCCTAGTAGCAACATTAATATTTTGCACTATTTGTTTTGATGTCAGATCAAATAATATAATCATACTTCTAGGCAAATATGAAATGCTAAAAAAATCTATTATAATATATTGTACTACCATTAGGTAACTCACCATTTGGGACCACAGTTTTCTTTTTTTTTAACAGCTAATTTTTCTTTTGCCATTTTCCTTTTTTTAACAATCAATTTTTATTACTTTCCACGTTCTGGTATCCCTGTTTTCAGAAAATGACACCTGATATCTAGAAAATGCTGCAGATCTAGAGGCGTCCCCAATAGTTGGATATGTTTCCATCCCCCCTTTGGGGATGGGGAATATGTCCTTATGCTACATAGGACAATCGTAATATATCCTACAACTTCCAAATTAAGATTCTACAATATGATTTTGTAGGGAATGTTAAAGTGCAGACATGGCTGAGCAAGATCAAGCTAGCTTTCCAATCGCACGGTGTTCATAACCAAGATTTTAAGCTAAACATTGCACTTTAGCACCTTGAAGGGTTGTCGCAGACATGGGGAGAAAGACAGATCTCTATTCTGAACACCCGAAAGGAGATTTCGGCGAGTTTGTAGATATAATAAACTATAGTCTTAATTGAAACTAGATATACACAGTGATTTGCAAGAAGCTAGGTTTTAGGAATAGTACCCATCTTGCCAAGTTCATATTAGCAACAACTTTTTTTACCATGTTTAACAACGGTTCAAAAGAAGAACCGTTGATGTCATTGGTTAAGTGATCTAGCAGAGTACTACCTTTTGGAAGAATTGCACTCAGTAATTTTTTCCTACTTTTCCTACTTTTTTTTCTCTGAACTAAAACTAGCCTGCAGAAAGTAGATATCTCTTTTAAGTAGGGTGTCACTAAAATACGATGCAAAATCTTCTACAGTCTCATGTCTCCTTTCATCACACTGTACAATGTCAAAGATTTGGCAGTAGGCATACTCATCCCAGACTAGTTCATCAACAAAATCACCAAGTCTGGTGTACACTCTCTGCATTTTTGATACAAAATTTTCCCAAGAATGATCATAATCCACCAAAAACCTAAGGCTTGAGTTGATATCCATCCTTGTTTCCATATTGAAGTGGTAATAGGGTTCCCAAATTGATTCAATGTGAATTTACCAATACCTTGAAAGCACTAAATTAACTCTTCTGGAACAAAAACAACATTATTACAGGCCATTGTAGCATATACCCCTATCCTTACATGTGATCCATTTCCAATATTCTAGGCCATAAAGCTCCCAATTAGAGGAAATTCCAGTGTCATGGATTTTCAATGGTTTGACATTATGAGGAAGAGCCTCTTATACCTGTTGTAGAAGAACTGATTCCAAATTTGCAATATGAGTTATAAAACAGTCCAACAATACCTAGGAAGTCCAAATCCAGTCATAAAGGTAAGTTGATGGGGACCATCAAACTTCCAAAGGAATGAGGTCTTATCTATGCACATATTAGATCCATGTTGACATTGATACCATATAGGGAAGAGTTACAAAAGGAAGTTTTAGGAAGTTTCTTCTAAGCTTTAGCTTTTCTTGTTTTTGTGCTCTTAGTTCACTTGGAACAAAAAGAAAGAGCAAGTGAGGAAAACACAGAAAATAAAGAAGCAAGGATTCAATCACAGTAGGATGCAGACCTAGAATGAGACTAGAATTAGTCACTAATTCCAATGCACAAGGCAGAGTGTAATGATATGTAATTGTGCTTTGTACAGTCATTCTCTCATGGAATAATTTTTCTTCCTTGGATGTTTTCTCTATTGTATAATGAATCAGTTGCCTCAAACCCACTCAAAGTGTTGCATGATCCTTTTGAACTTTGCTTCCTGTCTTCCGTCAACTGCTTTGACCACGCTTCAACATTGGCCTCCCTTACAGCCTTCACATTTTCAGCCAGGTGGACACAAACATATATATGACCTCTGTCTGTGAACTGTTAAAGAAAAAAACAGTAAACTAAGTTAGCTAATAGGCAATGACAATTGATTCCCTACAATTGAAATCTTGTGAGTCCAACATTTACTTTTTAATGTACATAATGTATTTTAAAATATTAGCACAAGTACTCTAGTGCAAAGCAAGGACAATTGGGGATGGAAAACGAACTTTCACAGAATTTCCAACAAGATTTGTAATGATTTGTTGAAATCACCTAGGGTCCCCAACAACAATATCTGGTACCTGATCTGAGACAAATACTGCAAGCTTCTCTCCACCAAAGAAAGGCAGGTGCACATACACATCCATTATTCAACTGGTTAGAAAATGTCAAAGGTACAAAATAAAAACTAGTATTGTACAGGAAATACACAAAATTGGGGAGTGGATTCAAATAGAAAATTGGCAAAGTGATAGGCACAGAAAGTCTTGTAATACTGAAATTGGTACATACCTCAATGCCCTTGCCTCTAGTATTCCCAGAAAATAAAGAAAGAACATAATCCAAAATGGATCGCAAATCAAAGGGAACTTCCTCAAGCTCTAGCTTGCCTGACTCAATCTTGGCCTGATCAAGAACTTCATTTATTAGAGTTATGAGGGATTTCCCTCTAGCTTTAGCAGTTTGGGCATAGTCCTGTTGAGTTGTATCAAGATCGGTGTCCATAAGCATCTGCAGCATTCCTGAAATACTATCATGGAAATATGTTAGCATCATGCCCTAAATGTTGTAAAAGAATAATGGAGATAAAAATTATATATCTAAGCCTCAAGGTGTAATTAAAATTAAACATGAAAGAAAGAATAGAATGGCACAGGACCAATATGCTTAACTTACAAGAACTAATGAAGTGTGAGATAAGCTGCCATTTACCTAGAACACCATTCATGGGAGTCCTGATCTCATGGGAAACAATAGCAAGAAACTGCAAGAACAATGGATAAAATGATAATAGTATTAGGAATTACTCTAGATCCAGTTATTCACAAATAAATTGACTAACCAAACTAGTTTGAGAAAATTATTCGAAAGGAAAACTGATTTGCATGAATAACTCAAGCAGGTTGAAGGAAGTTCTGAAAATATTCAAAGTGAAATAGAAGAACTGTTCAATAATCATACTCCCAAGTACAATGCTATGCTGCTAGTGTATGATTTTGAAAATAAACAACCTGAGATTTGGCAATATCTGCTGCTTTAGCCTGCTTTTTCAAATCCTCCATTTTATGAAAGTCTTTTTCCACTTTGGCAATGTGGTTTACTACAGCATATATTATGTGACCAACTAACATAGCAATCACAAGTATTCCAAGTGAATTTGTTATTGCTGACCATGGAATTGCAGGGTTCTCATAAAACCTGCATTCAAAACATTTGCAGCAATCAAAATAGACTTAACCAAAAAAGCATTTGAGATAATCTTGCTGGTCAATGCTGATCGGAAATCCTGTATTGGGCCTAAGAAGGATGTCTTTGTCTCACCTCTTCTTTTGCACGGCCTTACTCTTGGCTGGCACCATAAGTATTTGGGGCTGTCACAACCCAAATGTCCTTTCTGTTTCTGCAGAAAACTGCACCCTGAGCTTCAACCCCAAAACAGAAAAAATCATTGGAAGAAAAACATGACTACAACTGTGGAGGGACACAAAGCTAAATGCAATTTAGACCAGGATGATAAGATGGCTTGCACCAGAGTTTAGGACACAAGAACAACAATAGTGGAACAAAACAAGTTGGAGAACATGAAAAACTCTTCTATGTTAAATTCAAATCTAAATGATGAAAGTCGATGCTTTGTTTGATTTTGGGCCTCACAAGACTTTAATCTTAGAAAATTTAGTTCAGAGGTTGGGACTGAAGACCTATATCCATCCAAAGCCTTATCCATTGGGTTCTCTACATAAAGACACTAAATTGCAAAATGCAGGATCAAATTTCTCATCTATTAGTGCTTCATGGATGAGGTGGAATGTGATGACGTTCCATTGGACATTTGTGTGATTTTGTTTGGCAGCCCGTACATGTGAGATAGTCATACTATTTTCCTAATAAGAGGTCAAAAGTATAGATTTTTCAAGAATAAAAAATCCATTTCCCATGAGTGTGTATAAAGGAAAGCAAAAGATCTCTCTTGTAACAACCAACCAAGTGAAGAGATTGATTAATGTCAATAGAAATATTTTG
>LPNX010077411.1:198405-209814 GCA_001517045.1 Pseudotsuga menziesii
GTAAGACCAAGAGGCCCAACAAAGGAAATGGAAATGGTATTATACCATGATGGAAGGATATTGAGAAGATGAGTTGCCAAAGGCACTAGAAGGAAAGACTACATGATTGAGGAAACAAATTGTGCAAGGCAATGAGCAGATAAATTTTTCTCTAAATTATGTTGTTTTTGTGTCAGGTATTTGAACCTAGCACATTTGAAGAATCCAAAGGAAAACTTGAATCAGAGGCTGCCATGAAAGTGAAATATGATGCACAGATGAAAAGCAAGACTTGGTTCTTGTCCACATTGCCTCTAGGGAAGAAAGCACTTGGTTGTAAATGGATGTTAAAAGTCAAATATAAACTAGATGGTTCTTAAGACAAATACAAAGCTTGTCTTGCTACCAAAGGATATGCACAAGATTAAGGGGTGTACTATGAAGAAATATTTGCCCCCACAGCGAAAATGGTAACTTTTCGACTAGTTATCTCCATTTATGCTCATTCTGGATGGAAGATATACATATGGATGTTAAAAGTGCCTTGATGTAACCACAAGGGTTTCATTTTTTTGGAAAGAAACATTTGGTTTGTTGGTTGGTAAAGTACTTGTATGGATGGTAAGGTCCTTGTATGGACTCAAGCAGGCTCCTCAAGCCTGGTATTTCAAACTTGATCAATACTTTAGAGATTCTAGAGTTAGAAAAACCTATTATGAACCCACTTACTACGTCAAAAATAGTGACGATGATATACTGATCTTATTTTGTCTATGTTGATGGTCTTCCCATCACCAAAAGCAGTGCCAACAAGATTCAATAGGTGAAATTTGATATTTGATCTATTTTTGAAATTACTGATTACAGCCTGCTTCATTATTGTTTAGGTGTAGAATTTTTGCAATCTAAGCACGCTATCTTTTTATCACAAGTCAAGTATGCCAAAGCACTCTTAAAAAAAAATAAGAATGACTGAATGTAATCCTACATCTACACCTATGGAAGTTGGCATAAAACTCTCAACTTACACAGACTCACCACTAGTGAACGAGTGATTGTATTGGAAATTGGTTGGTAGTTTGATTTATCTTACTACCACCCAATCAAATCTATGTTTTTTAGTGATTTGTCTCTTTCTCAATTCATGTCTAATCCTGAAGAGTTACATTGGCAAGTTGCAAAATGAGTCCGTCAATATTCAAAGGGACCCTTGACTTTGGCATTCTATATCAGAGATATGTTGACTCTATGCTAGCAGAGCATATTGATTTCAATTACGCTGGATCAGTTGATACAAGGAAGTCAGAAACAGGTTATGTGTTCACTCTTGGTTTAGGAAGGTAATTTCATGGCAAAGCAATATACAAGCTAGAGTTTCCTTATCCTCCGTTGACAAAAAATACAAGACAGACTTCAGTACAGGTTGTGAGGCAATGTGGTTACGAAGAATATTGGTCGATCTTCAACTTGACCAAGTAGTGATAACCTCACTTTTCTGTGACAATCAGAGTGCTCTCAAAATGGAAAAAAATTCAGTCTATCATGCCATAACTAAGCATATTGAAGTTCATCACAATTACATCAGATAGTTGGTTGACAATCAAGAAATTCGCCTTTATTATTGTCCTACAACAGAGAAAATATTGACATAATGACAAAACCACTTGGTAATGATAAGTTCACTCATCGTGCCATGTTGTTAAAAATAAAGCTAACTCCAGCTAGATTTTCATAATGGTGTAATGAGCTAACATATAAGCTTTCACTCATAGTGCCATGTTAGAACGAAAGCTAACTCCAATTAGATTTTCATCATGGTGTAATGTATTTGATGACAATGCGGCAGTGTTAGATGGAAAACTACTTTATGAGAACTAACACACATTAGCTTTTACTCACCGTGCAATGTTTTAAGAATGAAATCTAACTCCAGCTAGATTTCCATCATGGTGCATTGTGATTGATGACAATGTGGCTATGCTAGATGAAAAACTTCACTATGAAAGTTTACACATATTAGATTTCACTCACTGTGCAACGATTTAAGAATGAAAGCTAACTTAAGCTATATTTCCAACACAACCCAATGTGATTGATGACAATGTGGTTGTGTTACATGGAAAACTACCTTATAAAAATTAACACACATTAGTTTTCACTCATCGTGCCATGTTGTTAAAATGAAAGCTAGCTCCAGCTAGATTTCTATCATGGTGTAATGAGCTAACACACATAAGCTTTCCCTTATAGTGCCATGTTGTCAGAAGGAAAGCTAACTCCAGCTATATTTCCATCATGGTGTAATGTATTTAATGAAAATGTGGGTGTGTTAGATGAAAAACTACCTTATTAAGACTAACATACATTAGCTTTACTCACCGTGCAATGTTTTAAGAATGGAAACCAACTCTAGCTAAATTTCCATCATGGTGCATTGTGATTGATAACAATGTGGTTTTGCAAGATGGAAAAATACCCTATGAAAGCTTACACACATTAGATTTCACTCACCGTGCAACGATTTAAGGATGAAAGCTAACTCTAGCTAGATTTTCAACACGATGCAATGTGCTTGATGACAATGTGATTGTGTTAAATAGAAAACTACCTTATGAAAGCTAATACACATTAGCTGTCACTAATCGTGCCATGTTGTTAAAAGGAAAGCTAACTCCAGCTAGTTTCCATCATGGTGTAATGAGCTAACAAATAAAAGATTTCCCTTATATTGCCATGTTGTTAGAAGGAAATCTAACTCCAGTTAGATTTCCATCATGATGTAATGTATTTGATAAAAATTTGGCTGTGTTAGATGGAAAACTACATTATGAAAACTAACCGACATTAACTTTATTGACTGTGCAATGTTTTAAGGACGAAAGCTAACTCTAGCTAGATTTCCATCATGGTGCATTATGATTGATGAAAATGTGGTTGTGCTAGATGGAAAACTACATTATGAAAGCTAGCACACATTACAATTCACTCACTGTGCAATGATTCAAGGATGAAAGCTAACTCTAGCTAGATTTCCATCACGGTGTTATGTGATCAATGACGATGTGGTTGTGTTGATGGAAAACTACCTTATGAAAGCTAACACACATTATCTTTCACTCATCATGCCATGTTGTTAGAATGAAAGCTAACTCCAGCTAGATTTGCATCATGTTGTAATGTATTTGATGACAATGTGGCTATGTTGGATGAAAAGCTACCTTATGAAAGCTAACACACATTAGCTATTACTCACTGCGCAACGTTTAAAGAACGAAAGCTAACTCTAGCTAGATTTCCAACATGGTGCATTTTGATTGATGACAATGTGGTTGTGTTAAATGAAAAATTACATTATGAAAGCTAACACACATTAGATTTCACTCACCGTGCAACGATTTAAGGTTTAAAGCTAAATCCAGCTAGATTTCCATGACGGTGCAATGTGACAATGACGTTGTGTTAAATAAAAAACTACCTTATGAAAGATAACACAAATTAGCTTTCACTCATCGTGCCATGTTGTTAAAAAGAAATCCAACTCCAGCTAGATTTTCATAATGGTGTAATAAGCTAACACATATAAGATTTCACTCATAGTGTCATGTTACAAGGAAATCTAATTCCAGCTAGATTTCTATCATGGTGTAATGTATTTAATGACAATGTGGCAGTGTTGGATGGAAAGCTACCTTACAAAATTTAACAAACATTAGCTTTTACTCACTGTGAAATGTTTTAAGAATGAAAACTAACTCCAGATAGATTTCCATCATGGTGCATTATGATTGATGACAATGTGGTTGTGTTAGATAAAAAACTACACTATGAAAGCTTACACACATTATATTTCACTCATCATGCAACGATTTAAGGATGAAAGCTAACTTCAGGTAAATTTTCAACACTGCACAATGTGATTGATGACAATGTGGTTGTGTTACATGAAAAACTACCTTATAAAAGCTAACACACATTAGCTTTCACTCATCGTGCCATGTTGTTAAAAGAAAAGCTTACTCTAGCTAGATTTCCATCATGGTATAATGAGCTAACACACATAAGCTTTCCCTTATAGTGCCATGTTGTTAGAAGGAAAGCTAACTCCAGCTAGATTTCCATCATGGTGGAATGTATTTGATGACAATGCCTCTACGTTAGATGAAAAACTACTTTATGAAGGCTAACATACATTAGCTTTACTCACCGTGCAATGTTTTAAGAATGAAAGCTAAATCCAGCTAGATTTATATCATGGTGCATTGTGATTGATGACAATGTGGTTGTGCTAGATGAAAAAACACACTATGAAAACTTACACACATTAGATTTCAATCACCGTGCAACGATTTAAGGATGAAAACTTACTCCAACTAGATTTTCAACATGGTGCAATGTGGTTGTGTTACATGGAAAACTACCTTATGAATTCTAACACATGGTAGCTTTCACTCATCGTGCCATGTTGTTAAAAGAAAAAATAAATCCAACTAGATTTTCATCATGGTGTAATGAGCTAACACACATAAGTTTTTCGTTATAGTGCCATGTTGTTAGAAGAAAAGGTAACTCCAGTTAGATTTTCATCATGGTGCAATGTGTTTGATAACAATGTGGCTGTGTTAGACAAAAAACTACCTTATGAAAGCTAACAGACATTAGTTTTACTGACCGTGCAATGTTTTAAGAATGAAAGCTATCTCTAGCTAGATTTCCATCATGGTGCATTGTGATTGATGATAATGTGGTTGTGGTAGATGGAAAACTACAATATGAAAGATTAGACACATTAGATTTCACTCATCGTGCAACGATTTAAGGATAAAATCTAACTTCAGCTATATTTTCAACATGGCACAATGTGATTGATGACAATGTGGTTGTGTTATATGGAAAACTACTTTATGAAAGCTAACACACATTCTCTTTCACTCATTGTGCCATATTGTTAAAAGGAAAACTAACTCCAACTAGATTTTCATCATGGTGTAATGAGCTAACATACATAAGCTTTCCCTTATAGTGTCATGTTGTTAGAAAGAAAGCTAACTCCAACTAGATTTCCATCATGGTGTAATGTATTTGATGACAATGTGGCTGTGTTTGATGGAAAACTACCTTATGAAAGCTAACAGACATTAAATTTACTCATTGTGCAATGTTTTAAGAATGAAAGCTAACTCCAACTAGATTTCCATCATGGTGCATTGTGATTGACGACAATGTGGTTGTGCTAGATGGAAAACCACACTATGAAAGCTTACACACATTAGATTTTACTCATCGTGCAATGATTTAAGTATAAAAACTAACTCCAACTAGATTTCCAACACGGTGCAATGTGATTGATGACAATGTGGTTATGTTCCATGGAAAACTACCTTATGAAAGATTACACACATTAACTTTCACTCATCGTTCCATGTTGTTGAAAAGAAAACTAACTCCAGCTAGATTTCCATCATGGTGTAGTAAGGTAACACACATAAGCTTTCCCTTATAGTGCCATGTTGTTATAAGGAAAGCTAACTCCAACAAGATTTTCATCATGGTGTAATGTATTTGATAACAATATGACCGTTTTAGATGGAAAACTACCTTATGAAAGTTAACATACATTATCTTTACTCACCGTGCAATGTTTTAAGAATGAAAGCTAACTCTAGCTAGATTTTCATCATGGTGCATTGTGATTGATGAAAATGTGGTTGTGCTAGATGAAAAACTACATTATGAAAGTTAACACACATTATATTTCACTCACTGTGCAATGATTTAAGGATGAAAACTAACTTTAGTTATATTTCCATCACAGATCAATGTGATCGATGACAATGTGGTTGTGCTAGATGAAAAACTACTTTATGAAAGCTAACACACATTAGCTTTCATTCATTGTGCCATGTTGTTAGAAGGAAAGCTAACTCTATCTAGATTTGCATCATGGTGTAATGTATTTGATGGCAATGTGGCTGTGTTAGATGAAAAACTACCTTACGAAAGCTAACACACATTAGCTATTACTCACTGTGCAACGTTTTAAGAATGAAAGCTAACTCTAGCTATATTTCCAACATAGTGCATGTTGATTGATGACAATGTCGTTTTTCTAAATGGAAAACTACATTATGAAAGATAACATAAATTATATTTCACTCATCGTACAACGATTTAAGGTCGAAATCTAACTCCAACTATATTTTCCTCACGGTGCAATGTGACAATGTGGTTGTGTTAGATAGAAAACTAATTCAAGCTAGGTTTTTATCATGGTGTAATGAATTAACACACATGAGCTTTCACTCATCGTGCCATGTTGTTAGGAAGAAAACTAACTCCAACTAGATTTCCATCATGGTGTAATGTATTTGATGACAATTTGGTTGTGTTAGATAGAAAACTATCTTATGAAATCTAACTCCAACTACATTTCCATCATGGTGCATCGTGATTGATGACAACGTGGTTGTGTTAAATGAAAACTACATTATGAAAGCTAACACATTATATTTCACTCATCGTGCAATGATTTAAGGAATAAAGCTAACTTCAACTAGATTTTCGTCATGGTGTTATGTATTTGATGACAATGTGACTTTTTTAAATAGAAAACTACCTTATGAATTCTAACACACATTAACTTTCACTCACCGTGCAATTTTTTAAAAACAAAAGCTAACTCGAGCTAGATTTCCATCTTGGTGTAATGAGCTAACACACATTTTCTTTCACTCATCGTACAATGCTTTAAGAACAACAACTAACGCGTTGTTAAAAGTTAAGCTAATTATAGCTTGATTTCCATCATCTCATTATGTATTTGATAACAATGTGTTTGTTTTAGATAGAAAACTACCTTATGAAAACTAACACACATTAACTTTCACTCAACGTGCAATGTTTTAAGAACAAAAGCTAATTCCAACTAACTTTTCATCATGGTGCAATGAACTAACACACATTAGCTTTCACTCATCATGACATGTTGTTAGAAGGAAAGCTAATTCCAGCTAAATTTTCATCATGGTATAATGTAGGACAATGTGGCTATGTTAGATGAAAAACTAACTTATGACAGCTAACAAATTAGCTTTTACTCATTGTGCAATGTCTTAAGAATGAAAGGTAACTCTAAATAGATTTCCATCATGGTGAATTGTGATTGATGACAATATGGTTGTGCTAGATCCAAAACTACATTATGACAGCTAACACACATTAGATTTCACTCACCGTGCAACGATTTAAGGACGAAAGCTAACTCCAAGTAGATCTCCATTGCGGTGCAATGTGATTGATGAAAATGTGGTTGTGGTAGATGAAAAATTACATTATGAAATACAACACACATTAACTTTATCTCATCAGCCATGTTGTTAAAAGTAAAACTAACTCTATATTGATTTCCATCATGGTGTGATATATTTGATGACAATGTGGTTGTTTTATATAGAAAACTACCTTGTGAAAACTAACACACATCACCTTTCACTCACAGTGCAATGTTTTAAGAATGAAAGCTAACTCAAGCTAGATTTCTATCATGGTGCAATGTGATTGATGACAATGTGGTTGTGTTAGATGAAAAACTACCTCATGAAAAAGTAACACACTTTAGCTTTCACTAACTGTGCAATGTTTTAAGAACGAAAACTAACTCCATCTAGATTTCCATCGTGGTGCAATGTGATTGATGACAATGTAGTTGTGTTAGATGGAAACCGTCCTTATGAAAGCTATCACAGGTTAGGTTTCACTCACCATGCCATGTTGTTAGAAGGAAGCTAACTCCACTAGATTTTCATTATGGTGTAATATATTTGATGACAATGTGGGTGTGTTAGATGACAAACTACCTTATGAAAACTAACATAGATTAGCTTTTAGTCACCATGCAATGTTTTATGAATAGAAACTAACACCAACTAGATTTTCATCATGGTGTAATGTGATTGATGACAATGCGGTTCTGTTAGATGGAAAATCATAGTATGAAAACTAACACACATTAACTTTCATTTTTCGTGCAATGTTTTAAGAACGGAAGCTAACTCTAGCTAGATTTCCATTACATTCATATACATACATCAATAATATAAGTGCTATGTCCAAATTCAAATAGGAATTTGGTGGTTTTATCTAAGTTGATATATGTCATTCTCTAATGCTTCTTGGAACTCTTATTGTTATATCTTCATATATATTTTGTGTAATTTATATGTAAATTCCCTTTTGCTAGCGCGCACAAGATGTAGGGGAACAATGTTTCATGGCATACAAAAGGGCTACCCTATTGTTTTGAATTATTGCAACTATATTACCTTTTTGAACATACACTTCATATGGTTTAACTTTAATTACAAACTACAATTAAAATGTCTTACAGAAATTGGGAGGAGTTACAATGGAAAATATAATTTTGATAAGAGGGACTATGTTAACCTCTTAATTAATGGTCAAGTTATTGGACTAGGAAGGGTTGAATATACAGATACTACAACTCATTATGGTGGAGAAAGGATTAATGTAGCATATGTTATGGTTTTGATAATTGATGTTATTGAACCACATTTTATTGTGGAATATATTGATGAAGGGGACTTACATCCATGGAAGATCATAGATTCGAGGCATAACAAAGGTAAATCAAAATCTTGAAACACGTGTTAAGTGTTTTTGATAGTACATTGCTTATTATTTTTTAGCAAATACTAAGTTTTTCTAATTTGTTGTATATTTGGAAATGTCTCTTCTGCATTTGCTATTGAAGACAAGGTATATCTTTTGCAATGTGGAGTGACTGTGGGTGAAGGCTCCATATTCAATACAAATATTGGTCATAAGGTGCATGGAAGTATGGTAAATAAAGGATCCATACTGGTTAACATAGAGAAGGTGTTAAAACATGATGCTCTTTTGCCACATCCAACAGGATTTGAAAATACACTAGGGGTCCATTGGGATCTTATGAGATTTTGCCAGAATCAAATTTGGAACCTCATTGTCATGATCATCAAGTAAATGCTCCCCAAGATAGGCTTACATTCACATGCAAAAAGTTTTCTCTTACACATGAGTGCATGGGAACAAACATGTGCATTGTCAAAGGGATCATAGTTAATGTCTGTGAGGATGACATGGTTGAGGGTGAAAAGTTAGGTGAAAAGGAATTCGGTGTTTTTGTGGAAGACATAGAAAGAAATTGTGAAAGATGTAGGATTGGAGATAACTCTATACATTGTTTGGTTAGATGGTCAATAAATGAGTTGGTGGACAATGAAGGTGAGATTACAAGGGTGAATGAAAATTTCAAGGAGGCGCCCAATGAAATGGTGGTATGTGATCTTATAGAGGACACAAGTCCCTTAAACACATGGGATGGTGATCTTTATAATGAAAAAGATCCATCCTTAATTGCTATGCACGTAACGAGGCCATACAAAAGGATTAAACGAGTTGTGGCTACAAAAAAAGTTGGAAACTTTTAAATACAGAGAGATGAAAAGAAAGAAACTGACTTTTGGCAGCAGATGAATGTTGAAAACAAGATTGTCTTCAACATGTGGATAGGAAAGCCATTGCAGCTGCTAGAAGGGGTATGGAACTCTTAAAAAAATGACATTAGGGAATTTGCCTTGAATTCACTCATTTCCAACACAATCATGTCAAAGAGCCACGACCATGGCCTACCTCCTACTGTTAGGAAAGTAAAGGACATGAGGTTTAATGGAGATATTATTTGTAAGAAAGCATGGTACAAGATACCTAATATTCCTCAAATCACCTTCTATACTTACCAACATAAATTCCAATAAGGACCTGTCAAAGGAATTCATGGTAACACCAATAAATGCAAACCATGTGCACATACTGTGGCAACCATAGAAATATTGCACAAAATTTTCATGGATAATTCAGATTTTTCATTGAACCAAACACAACAAGTTGAATAAGATGGAATGTCTGCTCCTTTAATACTGCTGCCATCAACGTACACCCAAAGTTCTTTGTTAAAAGAGATCAATGAGGCTCNCAATATGTAGAGTGTACAAGGATGCTTTCCTAAATTTAAATGGAAGCTCAAAAAAACAATATCTTGATTTTAAACCTATTCCTCCACATTTATTGTTACAGTTGGACAATGTAGCTAGTGATAATAAGAATCTTTATGTTTTCATGTTTCTATCATTATTAACTGCACTTGGTGTCTTCATCACTATTGAGGTCGGGTTCTTGCTTATGGGGCACACCCATGAAGACATAGATGGAACCTACGGAAGAATGTCTTCCAACTTGAAAAGCACAGATATATATTTTTTATCTGAGATGATGTATACATATTGCACAATAGAAGAAAAACAGGCGTTTCCACCTAAACTTATTGGCAAAGTGTACGACTTCAAAAGTTTTCTTAATGGGTACATCAAGGAGGGGAAAAATGCACTAGTTAGACATCTTAATGTCCAGTACTTCCAATTTCTTGTACTCAATGATGTTCCAGTTATGAGGTATAAAGAATCCATCAGAGACATTAAGTGGTCGGAACCACAGTGAGTTGTTGAATATAGATGATGAAGGTTGACCTATATTGCCCACATGGAAGCCATCTTTCTTATGTCCCAAAGAAAATGATGTTTATTTAAAAGAACTAAAGGAAGGAATAACATCATATATAAAAATGTGGAAAGATACTATTGGCAATGAGAATTCACCAATTGTTACAGAGGAATGGAATAAAAAAATAGATTATTGGAAAAGAGTTCTTGATGCATTAGATGGAATCTATAATGACCATACACCCTTGGATGAAAGTGATTCTTCTACTGATGATTTTTGGCCCAAGACGAGGAAAAATGTTAACGTTGATGGTAATGCACTCCATGCAATATCAAGTATTATGGATGTGGATTTTGATAATGTGATAGATGAACCGTTATATGTTGGACCCAAGTGCAGCAAGCCAAAGCCAACATTCGATCCTAGAACCAATGTATAGAAAATGACACTTTTTCTTGTTAGATCAGGTAATGAGGATGAAGGAGAAATGATTTGGATGGAAAAATCCACCTTAGATATCTTCCAGGATGATGATAGCGAGACCCTTCATGTAAAGATTGATTGGTGGTAGCCTAGTTTAGGGAAATACAAGGGAAATATTTTAGAACAATATTGGGTACCACATCTTGATGACACGGAACTTTGATCTATTCCAATTAATACCATAGTTTGGGCATGGATGCCAAAGAAAGAAGATTGTAGGAAGACCAAGATAAATAAATGTGGTGTACAAGTTGTGCTTGATCTGCTTGAGTGGATATAGTGGATATAAGGATATTAGGTGGACATGATTCATGAATGTAATTTTTCTTTTTGAATGAATTTTAGTATACATGAAGAAACATATTTCAATGTTTGTAGTATAATAAATACTCT
>LPNX010077412.1:3872-17634 GCA_001517045.1 Pseudotsuga menziesii
CTGGGTTCTATTATATACAAGAAACCATTCCCTTTTCTAAACTAACCACACTAATAATGTATACATGAAAGTATATGATCATTTAATCACACCTAAATTTACCTTATGCTCACACACCTATTTTAGACTTCACATACATGAGTATTCATGTTTATATATATATATATATATATATCCTTGAAACAATAATCAACCTTTAATCAACTGGAGCTCCAAAGAGGCATTAGAAGGTTTTTCTTTATTAAAATATGTATCTTCTAAAACTTATGGCTATATTCATAGTTTAGACATATGAAAATATAATAGTAGTGTGACGGTCCTTTGCGTATAACGATCACTCCTAAACATAAATGTAGGAGATGAAGTATTTGTCTCCTAATTCACTTGTTGAGAAACCAAAAAGGTTAGTTAGATATATTACTTCTGAAAATTAAATAAACCTTAACGTATAAAACATGTACATGCATACTATCATTTCACCATATTGTCTTTAGAGAATTGGTCTAATTCTTTCCCACCATTAGAATAGACACCTTGTAGATACAACTTGTCAAACATGTTAATTCAATATATACACTACGCTATAAAACAATTATTATATTTAATAGCATATGCTAAATAATAAGTCTAAAACTTGATCAAGTAATTTCATAACCAAAAGTTAAGCAATACGGTTTACCATTTAAATATACAAGGCTTAAGGAACTGAAAGCTCGACTTCGACTTTCCTTCCAACCATTGGTGCTATTTCCCATATGTTTTTTCTCCTAGAGCCACCCCTCAGCTGGTCAACGAATCCACTAAGGCAAAATTATTGTGCATATTCTTCACGAATCATAAGATGATTTAAAAAAGGTCACATTCCCAACCAAAATTGACAAGGATAGGTTTCACTTTATTAATACCCTCTAATCACATCCCCACCCAACTTGACAAGGTAGGTTTTAATTTTATTATTCCATTTTAATGAACATCTATTTTAAAACAATATAGGATTAATCATGAACCCATAAAATCATTAGTAGTCCCTACACATAACTAGACATCCTCATTCAACATACATTGGGTATATATAAACACGTGCAATGAAATATATACAAGCCCATGCATTTGAATCTATGGATATATATATTGGATCATATAAATAGGCCCTAAAATTACAGTCAATGCACAACCATTTAAATCATTGAAACACATGCAATGTATCTATGGATCTATACATGTTCGGAATTGTACATAAATGCAAACACATCCTTACTTTCATTCAGATCTAATCAAACCAGGCAGAGTCTTGTTAATGAAAACTCTAAGATTCCTATCTACAGATATTCAAAACTATTTGCAAATGAAAAAACAACATCATGTGCATTCAGAACTACTCAACGCATGAAGAGTTTTATTAATGCAAAATATCAGATCTCGATCTATACATGTTCAAAAATATTCACAAATTCAAAAATATGCATGTTCACATGTATTAATATATATTCAACGCAAGAAGAGTTTTATTTAAAAATTAACAAATCATATATCTTAGATCCCAATATACACAGGTTTAGAACTATTCACTAATGCAACCCACAGACATAGTTTTATTAACATATTAATGCAAAATCATATATTTGAGATCCTGATCTATAGATGTTTAGAACTGTTCACCCTTGCAAAACGCAGTCCTGGTTTTATTAACATATTAATGCAACTCATATATCTCAGATATAGAGCTACCCATGTTAAGAACTATTCACCAATACAGAACATAGGGTCACATGTATTCATATATACTTTACGCATGAAGGGTTTTATTTACATATTAATGCTGATTCATATATCTCAGATCTCAATCTACAGATGTTCAAAACTGTTCACCAATGCAAAATACATGTATATTTTTTTAACATGTTAATGAAAAATTATATATATCTCAAATCCCTATCTACATATGTCCAGGAATATTCACCAATGCAAAACATTGTCATAGTTTTTAAAATATTAATGCAAAATTATATATCTCTTGGATCCTGATCTACAACTTTCCAAGATTGTTCACCAATGCAAAACACAAGCAGATTTTTTAACATATTGATGAAAAATTATATATATCTCATATCTCGATCTACATATGTCCAAGACTATTCACCAATGCAAAACGGAGGAAGAGTTTTCAACATATTAATGCAAACTTATATATATTGTAGATCGAGATCTATAGATGTCCAGGACTATTTACAAATGGAAAACACATGCTCATATGTATTGAGATCAATTCAACACATGTAGAGTTTCAAACCCAACACATTCAATGTAAAACTTCTATAAGATCATTGATCTATGCAACACATATCTAAAACGAATAACATCGAGTATCATGTATACAATGTTATCTTGCCACTTTTGAAAAATTGATAAGGATTAAAATACATACTTGTCCTATATCAGTCCCATATCTATGTAGATCCTTATTACGTAGGAATTTAACGTGTATCGAACAAAAAATTATTAGCTCTTGCTCCATATTTTTCCAATCGATTACACATCCTCCTCCAGTGTGAGTGGAAAACTTAAAACATAACCAATCTTTATTTATTTCTTTTTTCATAAGGCTTTAGAGACCAACATTGACCATGTAAATACTACCATCGACATTCAAAAAAAAAGAGAGGATTCTAACTTGCTTCCTTTCAGTACCCTATAGGAAATATGATGATGATTGGTTGCCATGACTAAATTTCCAAGGATTCACTCATATTTATCCCCTTCCCTAGTGGATTCATCCCCAAGCGTTCTTTAGTCATGCCAATATTTAAACCCTCTAACCCCATCAATTTCATCTCTAAAATTTATGAAGTTAGAATTGGTACTTCGAGTGGGTTTTACTTACACTTTGTATTTTTAGGCCGAGCTTGTAAGGGGATGTTACATAAAGTAAGGGAAAGGGTAAAATATATATTGACCATGGTTCCTTCAATAATGTTTTGTATGTCCCAGGTCTTACTGCTAATATCTTGTAAATCTATTAGATGAACCACACTGGGTCTCCTAAAAAGTTTATATTTACTCTCAATGTTGTGGAAATATCTGAGATTTTGAATAGTAGACTCATTACTAAAGGTTTTGTGGATCACAGTTCGAAAGTGTAAAAGTTATCACATTACATTCCCTTCTCAAACTCCTATGCTCTCCTCACTCATGCTAATTAATCCATCAAGATCTGGCATGATAGGTTTAGCCATCTAAATTACATATACCTTTCATCTTTGTGTGACAGAGATATGGTCATAGGGCTTTCCAAGATCATTTTTTCCAAAGGAGTCTGTCAAGGATACACTCTAGGAAAACAAACCGAGAATAAATATGAGAGATTCAGCCATGAGAGAACATTTGCACGCCTTGAAATTATTGATAGTGAAATTTATGTTCCTTTTAATCATATTCCCATGATTGAATGCAAGTATGTCCTAACCTTCATAGATGAATTTTCCAAATACTGTTGGCTTTACTTCCTCAAGCATAAGTCAGAAGTTTTTGACTCTCTTCAAGGGTTTTAAGGCCCAAGTTGAGAACCAGTCTGGAAGAAATTACAAGATCCTTAGATATGATAATGATGGTGTGTATTTCAAGCATGATGTTATTCAATATTGTGAAGACGCATTTATCCATATGCAACACTATATTCCCTACACACCTCAACAGAATGGTGTTGCTGAGAGGAATAATAGATCTTTGAAGGAGATGGCCACTTGCATGATGGAGTCTAATACTTTTCCACCAAAGTTTTGGGATGAAGCTATAAATTGTGCACCATACATCCAAAATAGGGTACCCCACAAGCATATTGATTGAATCACTTCTTTCAAATCTTGAAGTGGGAACAATCTTGATATGTCTCATTTAAGGATTTTTGGTTCTAGAACTTGGGCTAGAATTCCACGAAAAAGGAGGAGGGATTTGGAATCCAAAATTAAAGAGTGCATATTTGTTGGTTATTCTAAATATTCCAAAGGGTATAATATGATCAACATGAGCACTCAAAGAGTTTTTATTGAAAGGAGTGTTCAGTTTGAAGAAGAGAATATGCCAACAACAGAAATTACAGAGTCCTATTTACCACCACCAACTCTTAATGTAGGAGAAGAGAATAAGAAGGATTATGATTATCATATATCTGATAATTATTATTTAATTTCAGATCCTAACACACCTAAAATACCAAATTTGGCAGCAAATACCATTCATGCAGCTGGGAAACTAGATGGGAATCCTAGTGATCCTAAAAGAACTACATCCTAATTCGAGAGTGCCCTTTCTCTGAAAGACGCATTATTTTATGAGAAGTGTTATATAATTGTTGAATCATATCCACAAACATAATAATAATAATAATAATAATATGCAAGATGTAAAATAACCATGGAAGAGGAATACCATTCTCTCCTGAAGAATGAAACATGGGAGCTAGTCAATCTTCCACTAGGGAGAAAGCTAGTCAAGTGAAAATGGCTATTCAAGAAAAAGTTTTTTTTTGATGGATCTCCTCTGAAGTATATGGAAATTTTAATGGCCAATTTCTTCTAATAATTCCAAGGCATTGACTATAATTATAAATTTGCACCAATGACAAAGATGGACTCTGTAAGACTAGTTTTGGCCTTTGCAGCTTCCAAGCAATGGAGAATGTGAAGAGTGACTTTGTACATGCATATTTCAAAGAAGAGATATATATGAATCATTCATAACGTTTTTTTAATAATCCATATCTTGTGTGTAGGTTGAAGAAATTACTATATGGGATAAAACAAGCTACCAAAGCCTGGAATGCCAAGATTGACGACCTTTTGTTATCATAGAACTATAGTAGATGCAAGTATGATACAAATTTCTATTTGAAGATGATTCATGGATCAATAACAATATTTTTTTTTATGTGGGTGACCTTTTGATCATAGTAAGTTGCATGAAATAATTTGCCTCCTTTAACTATGCAATGAACCATGCTTTCTCCATGACATATTTGGGATTGTTGAGCCAATTGTTGGGGTTTCAGATTTCTCAAAAATATTTTGGAATGAAAGTACATTAGTCCAAGCATGCTTAATACATGCTAAAAAATTTCAACATGAAGGATTACAATCCAAGCAAGATTCCTTTCCTTTTAAGAGTTAAGCTTGAAGAAGCACATTCCAATCCATTGGTAAACAACACTTTGTACAGGAAACTAGCTAGTTGTCTTATTTATTTGACTCATACTCGACCTGGTATGTCTTATGAAATGAGTGTGGAATCTAGACATATGGGTGAAACTCATGGCATCCATTAGAGGGTAGAAAAAATAATCTTTCACTTTGTGCAGGGAACAAGGACACATGGGATTCACTATGTTACAAAATATGACTTAGAGTTATTTGGTTTTACTGATTCTGATTGGGAGGGTGATAACGTTGATAGAAAATGAACTCCTGGATATGATTTTTTTCTTTCATATGGGGCGATCAACTGTTCATGTAAAATTAAGAGTTCCATTGCAGTTTCATCTATTCAGGGAGAATATAGCGGAGTTGTGAATGAAGCTACTCAATGTTTGTGGTTGTAGGATATAATTGGAGAGTTTCTAATTGAATCTTAGAATTCCATAGTCATATATTGTGACAATCAAAGTACCATTCAAATATCAACTGAGCCAGTATAGAGGTAGTCAACCAAACCCATAGAGATCCATATGCACTACATTAGAGGGCTTGTGAATGATGGAATCATTGCTCTGCTTTATTGTGCATCATCTGAGCATGTAACAAACATATTCACCAAGGATTTCTATGAGAAGGAAATTAGAAATATCAAATCACTGATGGGGATAGTTTATCATATGATGAATACGAATTGAAGACAATATTTCACAAAATTTTCTTCATTTCCATGTTTAAGGGAGGATTTTCCCCTTTGTCATTTTGTCTCTTTCCTTTTTTTTGTATGGACAAGCAGTATGTAAAGGGTGACTAATTGTTGTTTATAGGACCTATATATGTGATATATTTCTGATATTTCACATAATTCAGGCTTAAGAGTTGGTTTTATATTAATCAAAACCTATTACCATACTTAGGATATATTATTTAATCATTTTGGTTAAATTCCTAGGTCCTACACTAGCTAGTTGACATTCACCTGGTTCCTTCTAGACAAACTTGCTAAAAATGACTACAGGAGTGGTTTGGAAATATTTTGGATAAGATTTTGAAAAACCATCAGACTTCTTATTTTAGTAAGTGCACATTCTTGCCTTATCCAAAATTAGATGCATTTTCAACAACTTTTAAGGCAAAGGGTAAAGCTAGTCTTAATGCACCTGACATGTTTTTTGTACAACTCACCCTCCATATTTATCTCTTCCAAAAGAATTATTTTACCCACTTTAATTCACTTATACATTGGTACAATTCATTCACCCCATATGTGACTTTCTTGACATATTTGAAAAGTGTTTTATGCCCCTAGGGGGGGATTTTGAATTTTTAGTAAGCTTGCTTTTGTGATGATTCAAATAACCTCCTTATGCATTTGAATCTATGATGTAATTATAAATTTGGAAAACCTATGACTTCATGAGTTTTTCTGAGATAAACTTATTCAATAGAAGTTAGTGTTATGCTCCATATAATGTCTCCAATTTGAGTGAATCTATGCATGTTTTACAAGCAATTTTGTGAGTTCAATTGATCTAAGATTGGGATACAATTTACACACTTTCCTAAAATTTCTCTCATACCAGATCTTGGTTGCACACATAGCGTGATAATTAATTGAGTTACTGTGCAGTAAGAATATTTTTTTTTAACTTTTGGGGTTGTGACACAATGCCTTTGGGAAACCCCAATTTTTACTTCGACGGGGTAAATTTGACAAAAATACATGCGACGATATTTTACTGTGATAGACAAGACTGCAATAGGAATCGAATTTCAATTTTTGGTTGACACACTTTTTATGGAATTTTAACCCGACACACTTTTACCTCGAAAGACACCAACTTCACTTCGATGGGATGTTATGGTGATAGGACACGTTGAGGTAAAATATCACACTTTTCCGTAATGAAATATTTTTGGATTCTTTGTGTCTTTCACAAATGGTAAATGTAAACAAAATTCACACAAGTAAATATGGAGAAGATGTGCGGCATAAATAAGACATGCAGTCAAGCATAAACTATGGAATTATATCTTATCATGACACAACAAAAGAACTACAGTCGTAATTACAAACTTGGAAATCTAAAAGGATGTTTCACCTTTTACAGAGCTTCAACTCTCAACACATTCCAAAAAAAGGAGCTTGAGATTGCAAACTCTTCTAAGGGTTTTTCTTATTCATTCGCCACTACTTTGCACTTTCTCGCTTCTCTTCTCCTCTATGTTTTACAATTTTATTCTTGTTCATATACAAAGAATAAAATTTTCTTCTCTTACAAGATGCCAACTAACATTAAAGACTGCAATAAATATCTACCTAAAAACATAACTTCAGAAATACAATTGGACTACTTAATTATTGAGAGATGCGAACTCTTCATCATGTCAGACAGACTAGAAACAATATACTTCTACAGAATTTGTCTGTGTCGACTGAGACGTGATGTATATCTGCGAGTAATTAATATTTCAAACAAGAATTTGACAACATTTTCAATTCATGAGTCATTTTATCTGCAAAAATAATGTTAAAAACTCCAATAAACTGTCTCAAAGAACTAGCAAACACTTTTCTATGGTGAAGTTTGCAGGGTTAACTATTTTTCAAAACATCATATTTTTTTATTAATAGGATTGTTAATATATGCATATGCCTATATAAGTGGCATGGCTGTTATTATACATGTAATAAAATAAAATTAAACTTTCTCATTTGATTCAAGAGTATGTGGGTGAGTTTTCCTTCAATGGAGATGGTTTTCCTTTCATTTATTTTCTTCTTTATTTCTTAAATTGGCCTAGTGTTGTCCCAATACAGGTCATTTCCCTTCCTTTCAATTACTTTCCTTTACCTTTGTTCCCTTCCCTTAGAGGATAAGTCAATTTTCAAGTAATTAAGGAATTAACCAGCCAACCACTAAGCATCAACAATTTATTAGCTAAGGAATTTACCAAGCATCAACAATTTATCCGATACTGAATTTACCTAGCATCACCTATGTAATTTCATACATGCTTTCCTTTTGGTTATGAGCCTAAGAAGTTAAAGTGTTGAATTTAGAAACCCATTTGTACAGTTTGAAAGTGTTCTCTTCTTGCTACCACACACTTGGAACTACTCATTTTGGAGGATATTATTTTCATTTTTTTTTATAAATTTGATAATAATCTAAAAGCAAATTTTAATGAAATTCTTCTATGTTTTTTTCTTCAGCGTGAATTTTTTTTTGCTATTTTGATATTGAGCTGGGTAAACACTTGTGACCCAAAAAGGCATTTGTTAATACTTGTGATTAAAAAAGGCATGTAAACAAAGTTTGGTTGTGGGAGGCTCCCAATCCCACTTTGTACATTTACAATTTTAAGTCTTGCTGCTAAAAGCTTTTCACCTATCTACTTAGATTTTTTTTAAATAATTTATTTGATATATGTTAAAACATAGTAACATTTATTATTCTTGTAGATTGGTTGAAACAATTACGTTTGCATATGGACCAAAATCTCCTAAACAAGTTTTAAGTTGAAAGTGGTTTCTTCTTATCCATTTATAACTAAAGAAAACTGAATGGCCAAAAGAAGAAAGAAAGAACCATGAACTAGTTGGTACAAATTTTGACACTCCCCACAAAAAACACATTGAGAATTAAATTAAACCCCATAATTGTCAATTTGAATGGAAAAATGTATCACATCATTGTCTCTATATTTGTTTTTTTCAAAAGAAAAAAAATTCTTCTTGTTATTCTTATAGAGTCAAAGAAAAAGATAACAATTACATATTTATTCATGTGATCCAACTCTAACATTCAAATTTCAACTCTCAAATATATAACTTAAATACCTCTTCATACATCCTCTACTATAACTTCACTACCATATTTAGGAAAAAAAAATTCACGAACAAAACAATAGCATAAAAACAATATCCTCTAGACCTCACGCTACAAGAGAATGTGAAACAAAAAATTCTATATCAATTATATTGGTACTGAAAAAAAATAACCAAAAACTACGAAGTTAAACCAATAATTTTCATTTTATAACTTATTATTGAGCCTTTCGCAAATTCATGATAATGCATAAAAACTTCCTCTTGAAGAATAATGCATTTTGACAATTGATGAGCTTCCATGTTGAAACCTCTAGAAGTATGTGATAAGGAAATTTGTTGAAATGAACTGATAAAAAATTTAACTCTCGTAAACCAATGTTTAAGCTGAAAGAGCTGTAAGTTGTAACTTCATTTTTCCCATTCAATTACAACTTTTGAGTCACCATAAATATAAAAATATTCAATACCATTAAGTGAAGCAAAACTTCAAATTCCCCATAGACCAAGCAATTAAATAGTGGTGTTGTTTCCCTTGCCACCTCCTTTCGATAACCTGAATGATCACTATTTCACATAATAATCATACTACAACCACATTCACCATTAATAGATGCACCATCAAAAATACCAACAGATGATGAGAAATTGTGAATAGGACAATACAAATTATATGTATTATTTTTCTTGGCCATGACTTGATATTCTTTAAAAAATGGAATTTATTTTACACGACACTAATAAACATTTGGAAATGCATCTTCAAATATAACCTTATTTCTCATGTTCCATACATCCCAACTAATGAAAATAGGAAGCAATTTACAAATACCTTTTTCCTAATACCATATCTTGAATTTTTACTCAAAATTGGAATCTCCCCAACTTGTGCAAAATTTTAAATCTTCACAAGACAACTTACACACATTCTTACTAAAGGAACAATGAATGAAAATATGATCTACAATATCAAAATTCATCTTGCAGAAATCACAACAACCAGGACCCATCGACCCCCTATTCATCAAATTTTTCCAAGTCAGAAGTCTATGTTTCAATAATAGCCATAAAGAAACGTTTGAGATTTTGTGGAATATGACAGCTACATAATTAAAATACCACCATTTACTTTCATAATGAAATTGAGCATTGATAAGAGTATCATAAGCATCCTTTTCTGTGACATTTCATGATTTTTTATTCCAAACCCAAACAATTTTGTCCTCTAAATCTCCCATACTAATACCTGTACTTTTAAAAGACATTATATAATTATCCCATAAAGAGTCCCATTTTCCAAATAACCTAATATATCTATACTTAAACCAGTATTAAGTGACCATGGCCTTTGGATTTGATTGTGAGTATTTAATCCAATTTCCTCCAAGTGTTCAAGAGTTTCCACTGGAAGCTCATAGCTCCCATTGTCACCAATATAAGGATAAATTCTTATGTAAACATTTTTGCCATTCCCTATATTCCAATATGTCCACTTCCTGATCCAATAGAAAAATTTGATGAAAATGTTGAAAAAATAGTTTTTACCATAACAATTTTTATATATTCAAATTACTATGTCAAATTATATAAGTATACACTATTTTTATAAAATAAAATAAAATGAGTTACCTATATGAAAAAACGATATTCTTTCAGTTGTGAACGAAGAAAAAAAAATTATTCGATCAAATTTTCATTAAAGTGCATCATGGATAATACATAGAAAAATCCACTTCCATGAAAGGTTTGATGTAGCTTGGTATGTGCGATGTAATATCTCTCATACCTCATTTTTGTCACTGTAATCAAATGTGAAATGTAAGTTCATAATGTACTAGTTCCTGGTGTGGAGCTCAAGGCCAAGGCCTCTCCAACGAATGTTTTAATACTTTGATTTCTTATTCAAACTGTGCATTAGGTAAAGCATGTCAACATCTCATGTATGATGTAAATGGAAAATGATGTAATATGAATATGTACTTAGGGAATGAATGTGGAAGGAAATGGAAATGGAAATGGAAACAATTCCACTATGAAGAGAGAGGGTTAATTGTAAGTGAATCCTAATGATGATTGGGTGTCATTGTAATGTCCCTCTCGCACACCTAGTTATTTATGTCATAGAGTGTTGTTGCACTTGTCTTTAGTTGAGGAGCTCAAGGCCAAGGCCCCAACGGAAACAAATCTTGCAACCTATGTAAGTTAAAAACATAGGAGGCATAAAGACAATGACGTAACTCAACCACAAGAGATAAGGAACAAACGACTGGAAAAATAATCCAGCAGTAAAAGATAAACAATAGAGGAAAACATGGAGGTCGATTACAGGTTGCTTCCACCTCACCTTACCGCACTTGGCCAAGGATATTGGCAGGAAACATATATGTTTATTATACACAAAAACGTGTGTATATATATATATAATAACCAAGCATAGTGAGAGGAATTTCATGTACTATATATATATAATTATATATATAATAATGGAGCATTATTTTATAGTGTATATATAAGAACACTATATTATATATATATATGATTAGCGAAGCATTCATAATGAATGGAATTTCATGAGCTATGTAGATATATATGTAAAGAACATATCTAGGGGAGAATTATTGTTGCATGAGTACATTATATATATATAAGAGTACTATATATATATAATATCAAAGCATATAATAGGAACTTCTTATATTAAATATATATAAGAAGGACATGCACATAACGGTGAAGCATTATTTTATGCAGGTATGTATATATAAGAGTATTATATATATATTAAAAAAGGAATCTCTTGAATAATACATATAAAGAACCTTACATACACGAGAGGAGTATTGCGTATACATGTAATTTGAGATTATGTCGAAAAGTAGTTACATATATGGATGTATATATTATTCCCAATTTGATATATCATTTATTGAATTTCCTCTCATTGTGGAAGTAGGTGAGAGGTGTGGAAAACCATTACTTGAAGTACGGCCAATAATTATGCAGGCATTAATTTCTTTCCAAGTTTTACTTTGACCTTGGAGAGACATTGAGTATCGGGGGTTTTATTTGTACCCTAATTTATATTTGCCTACTATGGAGGCGTTATGAGAGATTCATAATCAAGGGTTTTAAAAGACCTGTTACCTGATTGTAGAAATAAATCAAGGAGGCGTTACTAATTTTAGTAATGAGAAGCATGGATTGAGGAGGGATTGATTTCTTCACTTATAGACACCGACAGTGGAGGGATTAATTCACCTCACTCAGAGCCACCAATGGTAGGACATTGTCGGATTTCATAACCTTTGATTTCAGATGCGTTGAGGGTTACCCTATTGTTTACGATGGATGTGGAAAAGCCATGGATAAGGGGAACGCCCAGCATGAGGAGAATTCTTACTCACTACCCACCCTCGGCTGAATTCTGCACTAAGTATTGGTTTGAAGGCGAAGTCATGGCTTTCCATGGGTGTGTGGAGAGCTCCTAGTCGGTTTTAGCATGAATCTGGTAAGAAAAGATCCTTTTTTCTATTTAGGTTTTATGAAAACGTTTTCAATGGCTGGTAATCGAGTAGAGATAGGGAAGGCTAGGGCAAATGGCATTTAGAATCATACTATGGGTATTTCCTTGCTAGAATGAACACGCTCTCCCAGAATTTTAAAATGTACTGGAAATTGCCTGTTTCGTAGTTAGAAGTGAATTTTGTTGATGCATCTAGCCATAAAATTGCTGTTTATTTTTCATGGCATCCCTTGATTGCGTTTGATCTTTAGCTGAGTTTGTGTTTGGTTATAACTTTCTCCTTATGCCTTTTTGCTGCTGATGGATGAGTGAGATCGGAGCAAGATCTAAGCTGCTTTACTTTAGTGTATTTTTTTTGCCGTTAGACATATGTTCATGTTCATATTATATTGGGCCTTGATGAAACGTATCTCCAACTCCCAACGGCCGAGGAAGAAGAGAAGAAAAATAAAAAGAGGACGGTAGGTTGTCACGGACTAAATCAAATGAAGCTTCAGAAAAAGGCAGGTATCCGTTAGAAAACATTGGAGTATTAAAAAGGATGAATATTGAAAATTGAAATGGCTAGACGTTTCGAAAAAGATAGAAAGGTATATTGAAGTGATGGGTTTTATTTTTAATTTTAAAAGCAACCAGACATACGGGATTTTTAATGGTTGATAATTTCTGCGTGAGACAGGTTGTTCGGTCGTCGATATCACTGAAATTTATTCTAAAGAAAAGTCTATTTTTTTTATGGTTGTGTTGTCTAGTCGTGGTATTTTCCCCCACCTGTGATTTTTTGTCTTATTAAGGACTGCCCACTGAGACATGCACCTGTATTGATAAAGAATTCCCTGTGAGATATGCATTTTGTCATGTTAAATATGCCCAGGATAACTGCAGATTGGAAGCAATCACTACGTGTCATCTTACCTCCTGGTTCTGAACAAATCAACCCTTCCATTAAGGCACTTAGTGCATGAAGGAAGTGAATGGGTTATGTTACTGCTCGCTCTTTTGTAGAGACATGATTGTCGTGCCCCTCTGTTTTCGTTCCACGTATTAATCTTGATATTACAAAGAAAATGAAATGAGGCATAACAGTTGAATCTTGCTATATGTTTAGGTGCCTGTCCTGTACTCGTTAGTGCATATCTTGAGCGAGAGTGTCTTAAACAATGGGAAGGCATTATCAAGCTTAAATTGCAATAGGAATAGGCATTATTATACAAACATTACTAT
>LPNX010077412.1:17914-46205 GCA_001517045.1 Pseudotsuga menziesii
GTTAATGATACCTTGTTAAATGAACCTAGGACACTCGAATGGTTGCTGCATTCAGACGTTTTTGCATAAGGTCTGGGAACCAAATTTACCCTTGCTTAGAACATGTGCAGTTGGCATAGTTCAGAGAATGGGACTCCTTTAGCTAGCTATGACTTTGGTTTGAATGTCTCCTACTTCGATTGACTTTTATGGTAGGGTAATTATGATGTACATACAATTTTTTTACCATTCCTTTGACGAGGCCTTGCCGAGCACAGGAGGATTGGATGCCAAAAGATGTTAACAGGCAAAATGATACTTTTGTAACTTTGATAAATTCATATGATAATTTGTTGTTAAGAATGAATAGTTTATAATTTCCCTTGGAAAAAGGGCTTATGAGAGGCAACAATATCTGTTGTAGAATGTAACCGCTTTAATACAATAATTGTCACAAGATGTGACCATTTGGTGGATGTAGCCCAGGGATATGGGTGAACCACGTACATAGTGTCTTACTTTTTATGTGGTAATGTTTAATGTTTGTGTACTGGAATTATTATTTTGTACCCTCATAACTAGATTAAATGCTTTAATGTTTGTGTACTAGAATTATTATTTTGTACCCTCATAACTAGATTAAATGCTTTAGTGTTTGTGTACTGGAATTATTGTTCTGTACCCTCATAATTTGATTGAATGCTTTAATTTTTGTGTACGTAGATTATTGATTAAATAATTGGCTTGATCACATTGGTCTGATTTGCACCCTAGAAATCACTCAAAATCACTATGAAGTCGAAATTCTATGCATAATAACCAATTGGGAAATTACAACAAGATGATGTAAAGTATGCTAAGGATTGTGTCTTACTTACGAATTGTTGCTTTGTGGCTGGACATAAGAATATTTACCACATCTTTCATATGCTACCTCGAGGTAATTAGGGTCTGTTACATCCAATTTCTATCCCTTGAGTATTTTATTCCGTTACTTACTTCCTTTAATGGTAAGGGTAAAAGTGTGATGCATGAACCGCATTAGATACAATTACCATTATGGGATGGTTACAACATGAAGGCTAAATAACATAATAATAAGTTTGGTTGGACATGTTCCATTTAACGCCATGATATTAAAAGAAATCTGCCACTACCATGTTGACTCCCATATGGTAATCGCAAAACAAAACTATTTTACCCCTTTTCACACATAGCAGCATTGGGGTATGAGAGGTACATCACAGTCATCATGGTTCCTTCAAGTGCACATTCTTCCCTTATCCATAATTAGACTATTTTTCATCAACTTTTAAGGAAAAAGGTAAAGCTAGTGTTAAGGCAACTGTGTTTTTTTGTACAACTCACCCTCCATCTTTTTGTCTTCCAAAAGAAGGCATTTATCCACTTTCCTTCACTTATTAACTCATACACTTCATTCATCGCATTCATGACATTCTTGACAAATTTGGAAAGTGTTTTATGCATTTAGGGGGGTTTGACTATTCAGTAAGCCTGCTTTTGTGATGATTTGAATAGCCTCATTATGCATTTGAATCTATGATGTAGTTATATATTTTGACAACCTATGAATTGATGAGGTTCAATCATATAAACTTATTCAATATAAGTTTGTGCTATGTTACATATATTGCCTTCAAATTGAGTGAATCTATGCATGTTTTACAAACAATTTTGTGAGTTCGATTGATTTAAGCTTGGGATTCAGTTGTTCTCCTCTTCTATTGCTTTTTCATGATCAACATCACTCCCAAGGAGTGCATTATGACTATTCAAGGGCACAATGGCTGAATAAATGGATCAATGTAATGATATCATCTTGACTCCATTCAACTACTTCGAATGGAAGGCATAAATAAAGATTTTGATGAGGAGTAAGGGAATCTTCAGAGTGGCCATGGAAATTGGCGTTGATCCTAATGCAGCAGCAGATAATATCATGTGGCACAACAGGAGGGATGAGGCATATTGTCTCTTATGTCTTAGTATTTCCAGAGACCTTCTTTTACACCTTGATGGATTGACATCACCAAATCATGTATGAGAGAAGTTTAAAAATTTATTTGGAAATAAAAATGAAATGAGAGGACGTCAACTTGAAAATGAGTTGATCTCACTAAGTCCAAGAAATTTTGAGTCCTTACAAGTCTATTTATCAAAGTTCAAAGCCCTTGTTTTATAGTTGAAACATTGTGGTATCGAAAAGAAAGATGAACAACTAGTTTTGGCCATACTTTTGAACCTTGGCCCTCACTATTCAATATTTGTATGGATTGTCCATGCCTCTAACTCAAATATTCAAACCTGGAAGATGCCTTCACTGGCATATTTCATGGAATCCTTGAATCAGGAAAAAGATAAGTTGGTAATGATGGGCACCATCAAACCTTCCAAATATCAATCATTGGTTGCTGGAGATTCAAATATGGATTCCAAAGAAAATAAGAAGGATAATAAGCCTCCCGATTAAAAGGGAGACAATTCCAAGTCTCATGAGGAGTCTTCAAACTACAAGAAGAAGGAATACCAGAGAATAAAGGTAAAGGTGAAACAAGCAAGTATGCATACTATGGTAAGGGATTTCATCCTGATAGCTCTTACATGAAGAAACAAATCAATATCTTCACTCAAATCTTGTAAAAGAACCAAATCTCTCTTCCTGAAGGTGCAAAGAAGAAGGAAGGAGGATCAAGTTCTGAAGAAAAGAAGAGAATTCATTCCCTGGTTACAAGCACTAGAAGATCTCCTTCTTTTATAATTGATTCTAGAGCTTCAAGGAACATGGTTTCAACAAGGGAGGCCTTCTCCTCTCTTTATGATTTGAATGGTCCAAATATCTTGTTGGGATATAACTCTGACACTAAAATTAAGGGAAAGGGTAGAATAGATATTGACCATGGTTCCTTCAATAATGTTTTTTATGTCCTAGGGCTTGTTGCTAATATATTTTCAATATATTAGATGACCCACAATGGATCTCCTAAGAAGGTTGTCTTTACTCTCAATTATGTTGAAATATCTGAGATTTTGAATAGTGGAGTCATTGCTAAAGGTTTTGTGGATCACAGTTCGAACGTGTACAAGTTCACACATTTCATGTCCTTCTCAATCCCCTCTTCTCTCCTCACTCATGCTAATGAATCCTTAAATATTTGTCATGAAAGGTTTATGCATATAAATTACAAATATGTTTCTATTTGTGTGAGATAGATATGGTCATTGGGCTTCCCACACGCTTCCCAAGATCAAGTTTTCCAAAGGATTCTGTTAGGATGCATTCTATGAAAACAACTACCATGAGTGAATCTTTGCACCCCTTGAACTTACTCATAGTGACATTGTTTTTCCTTTTAGTGATATCTCTATGAGTCAATACAAGTATGTCCTAACCTTCATAGATGACTTTTCCATATTCTTGTTGGGTTTACATCCTCAAGCATAAGTCATAATTTTTCGTCCTCTTCAAGAGTTTTAAGGACCTAGCTGAGAACCAGTCCGGAAGAAAACTCAAGATCCTTAGATATGATAATGATGGTGAGTATGTCATGGATGAGATTATTCAATATTTTGAATATGCGGGTATCCAAATGCAACACTCTATTCCGTAGACACCTTAGCAGAATGGTGTTGCTAAGAGGAAGAATAGATCTCTCATGGAGATGTCCACTTGCATGATGGAGTCTAAGAATTTTCCACAAATGTTTTTGGCTGAAGATATAAAATGTGCGCCCTACATCCAGAATAGGGTACCTCACAAACATCTTGATGGAATCACTCGTTTCGAATCTTGGAGTGGGAACAAGCATGATATGTCTCATTTCAAGTTTTTTGGCTTTAAAGTTTGGGCTAGAATTCCACCAGAAAAGAGGAGGGATTTGGAACCCTAAAGTCAAGAGTGCATATTTGTTGGGTATTCTTAATATTCCAAAGGGTATTTAAGGAATCCAAGAGCATTTAGAGGGGGCAATTTTTTTTTGAGATGGAGAGGACAATTTTCTCTTGGTTCTCTTTGTGAGTTTCAAAGGGGGGGTTATTTTTGCATGAAAAGGGTTTTACAGTTTACTAGTACAAAGGGGCAAGGATGAGCTCCTGGAGGAGAGCTAAGTAACTTTTAAGGTAGTGAATTACCTATTTAATAGCTAATATCTCAATAAAATTAATATTTCTTATCTCTCTCTCAAATTATGAGTTCATGTGAATGAAGAAGAAGAGGAATATCATGTTGGAGGAGGTCTAATCAAATAGTTTATTCCAGTTCTAAAAATTCTTTATATATTTTTTGTGTTATTTATAAAGAGAAGTGCTCTCTCCCAACTGAGAACCAAATCCATGATCCCCTTTCATCGTTTGTGGATGGAACATTTTCTTTCTAATGCATGTGTTTGGTACTATGAGTATTTTAATAGGGAATAAGGAGGCAATATTAGCCGATAGAGATTCATCTCCTAGTTTTTGTTTATTTTCCTTTTCTACTAGATGGAGCACTCTCTGAGATGTGAGAGAGAGAGAGCTAGAGTTCAATTCTATGGTAGTTGGTAACAATTGAATGTTGCTTCGAGCTCAAGAGGGTGGTTCCCCCTCCTCACCTTGTTATTGGAATGGTTGTAATTGTTGTTGGTGGGTGGTATCACTCTATGAGAAATATACCTTAGTAGTAAAGTGATATTAGTATATTAATGTATCATGTATTGAATTAATTGAAGAAAAGGTGGGGGATATTGGAGATCTTCCTGAAATAACTTGACCCTTATACTCTTGCTTTCCTTATTGATCGTATGCGATTTTGAACAACAATATCTTCTAGAGGAAGAAGTGGTTCTTATCTCTTATATATATGTGTGTGTTTGTTCTGGTTGTGTGAAAAAGAATGAAGTTAATCCTCCTATTTTTTTTCTCTTTGAATGGTGCATTATTCCTGGGCCTTGGTATTTGTGTCTAAAAAAACCCATTATATATATATATGATATCACTCTTCACTGTGGAAGGAAGAGGGGTGAGTCCTTATCGAGGGATTGATCCTTTTAAATATTTAACGCTTTGGTTGTATTCAACACTCAAGGTACTTATTGATTGAATATTTAATATACTGTCAATCAAATACTAGGTGACGTCTTATGGAGATAAACTCCTAGTTCCTTTAGATAATGATTGGGGAATCAACCCAATGTGTTTCATTTATAGACAATGACCTTCGTTCTATGTATTTATGAGGTTGTGTATTTATTTTGTCAAAAATTAGGCCTTGCTCCTTGTATTTTCGCTCGGAGGGCGATCTCCTTGATAAATTGATCCATGAAATGTTTTCACTTTTATATATATTATATTTTTGAGAGGGGAAATTTCTTGTGGGGAATTGACCCATATTTGCCAGTTAATTGTATTAAATGAATTCATTAACTGGAAGTTAGCTTCTTATTTGAAGGTCGAGCCTATGTACTTAACCGAATCCTTTTATTTTTATTGAATACAAATGTGAGGTAGACTTCATCGAGATATCTTATGATGAACTCTAATTTTCCAAGTGTCCTAGTCTATTTTTTTTCGTACCTCACGGGTGAGCTTTAGATAAAGCACCTACGGTTGGTGGATCAGGGAAGCTGCATGTTCGATCCTCAAGTCTACTAATTAAGCTATGTATTCTTTTATTATGAATTTCTAACTATTTGATTGATATGATGTTAGTACATGTTGGTAGATTGTATTTAAAAAATTATGATGTAGGTGCAATTAATATGTTTATGCAATTTTGAATAAAAGCACAAATACTATATAATAGTATCTGTTTGAAGGGATGCATATCTATGTAAGCACTAGTATTTCAGATGGTATGGAATGAATGATTATGTGAACTTCTATATCATTAAAAAGATCATAATTTTTTAATGTTCATGTTAACACTACTCAACACATAATTCAACTATAAACATGGCATTGAACTAATTGTTGTACTACAAATGATAGGAATCATGCTCTGTCATGTACATGTTTTTATATTAGATTAAGGGTTACCTGCACCGTGAAATCAAGGAATGTTGGTTAGGATTTTTTATTGGTATTTTCATTGGTGGAGGGGAGAAATCAAATATTAATGGTGTTGGAATGATTATTTATTGAAGGTATCATAGGGGTTTCTAATCAACCATGAGTTGTAGTCTTGGTATAATATTAATCAATCCCAACTTTCATTATTAAAAACAAATGTCTTAATGCTACGATTATACCCTTCTTAATGTTCATCACTATTCTTTAGAATATGGTGGGATGATTATATTGTTGCATAAGATCTAATATTGTTAAAATGAAAACAAGTATTTTCTATTTTGTTTCGAATAGGCATTGTAAATCTTATAGCAACTCTAGCATGGTTCCAAATGACTATGCTATAGTGGATAAATAACCTTTATCAACTAAGACTAAGATATGGTAATTGTAATGTTGGGACTTTTGAAAATCTTGGTTGGAAATGGTATTAAATATTTTGTTTTAAAGAGAAGATTTATACCCTACAACCTAGTTAGATAGTTGAGGATATAAAATTTGCTACATGCAAGTTCACATGCAATTATAGTTGAAGTATCCAAAACATTCCATACCTTAGAAAAACAACCTTATTAAACTTCTTTTGACAAAGGAAGGAGATTACATCATAGTACAATCTCAATTGCAATTTGTTTTTTTAACGAATCGCCTCTACAAAGGGCATATCATATTTATCTGGGCTTTTAACTGAAGTACTTTGGAATAAAATGTCACAATTTCAATTACACCAATATCATTGATGCAACATGTTAACCTTGAAATTTTGGTATGTTGCATTACATGTGGCCTAACATTAACCTTTGGAAATTATTATAGGTTCCACCTTTTGTGTGTTTCCTAAGTTTATCACTTAATGTACTTCAGATGCATAATGCTAGAACATGTTACTATTGAGCTGTGTGTGTCATTGTTAGTATGTGGTTTTATTCAAGCCTCACTTTTCAGAGCATATGGTCAACAAAAAAACATGGGTAAATGAGTATTTTTATATTTTAATTTGGAATTAATCTCAACAAAAACATATCTTTTCATTGAAAAATTAAAATCTCACAATTTCAATTACAGGTCATTAATGCAACATGTTAACCTTGAAAAATTTTGTATGTTGCATAACATGTGACCTGACATTAACCTTCAAAAAGGATTTTAGGTTTCACATTTGATTTTATTTTTAATAATTTTAGCGCTTAATGTACTTCAAATGCATAATACTAGCACAAGTTATGTTTGAGTTGTATATGCCACTGTTAGTAGGTTATTTTGTTCAAGCCTTAAATTTCAAAGAACATGATCAATTAAAAAAACATGGGTCAATGTGGCTATTGTTATCTTTTAATTGGAAATTAATATCCTCAATAAAAATATATATTTTAAATGAAAATTAAGTTCTTTAATAAAAACATTATTATTGATGGGTATTATAAAACTTGATTGCTGAAGGGTTAATTTTTCACTAAAACATTGTGTGAGAGGAAAGATAAAAGTTCAATATTTCAAAAAAAACATTAGTTGGAAGGACAAGGATGAATTGAAATCCAAAACCAAATACAACATTGACACCAATAAAGGCAAAAACAAAAAATCCTTTGGATTATCTAAAACCTAACGGGTTCCTTTTATTTTGTTGGGAATGATTATTCCTCCAACACAATATTAGTTAGATAAAATTAATGTAGCCCAATTAATTATTTTCAACTTGCAAGGCTTGAAGTTTCTTCATGTGGAACAAAGATAAATGGGGTAGCCAATGTCACAATCCATATTGATGAAAATATCAATTTGGGAGCATGGTGTTTCACCCATCATTATGTTTAGGTGGTCAGGAGGTTGATACTCACATTAAAGGAATTTGGAAGAGAGTAGTAATGGAACTACATCAGTCATGTCAATAATTAATTTTGCATCCATTGAGTTGAAAGGAGTTGCATGAGGTTTCCCAGTAGAAAGCATGGAGAAAAGATGAAAAATTGTCTAAGTGTTGAGGAGTGTAGAAGGTCGAATGATATAAGATCAATGATGAATTGGAAGTTCAAAGATTGAAACAAAAAAGAGATGTCAATAATTTTATAGTAGAGGTGTTGAGAAGAGTGTTTGTGAGGATTTATAATAATTTTGGTATGATAACTAGTCAGATGTTAACACTTCAGAGTTGTAAGTTTCTGCATACAGGCCTGCGAACCGATGTGCTATAAGAAACATTGAGAAAAATAAAGCATGTTTGACACATAATATTAGATGCTACACGTCAATGTATGTGTATGAAAAAATCAGGACTGTTAGTTTAACGTTCATTCGTCTACACCACCCGTCATAAATCTTAGTACATGTAAACATATCACTTGGCAAGTTAGCACAGTGACTATACAACTAGAGGGAGTTTGATCGAATGGGCCATGGGACTTCGTATGATGATATGGTACGACTTGGTAATGTTTTGAAACTCGAGGAGATGATGTAGTTAAGGATAGTGTCATAGTATTAACATAATTAATTTCTAGGGGAGTTGGACCTTGGTAGTTGGTAGCTAGAAATTGCAGCCCATGACTTATTTTGTTTAAGCTTTGATGCTTTTCCTTATACATCACTGAGTAATCTCCTTTTTCCATTTTAGGGTGCTCTCCCTTCAATAATGTCTTCTTGTACAATCAAATAAATAAATTCTCTTTGATACAAGGATCCCAAGAACAAGATAAGATAGAAAAACATAGCATAAGATGTATTCACAATTGCAGCTACTCTTCCTTCCAAGCAAACTTATTGCTCTTAGACTCTCTAACAAATATGATAGCTTCTTTGATGTGTCCAAATGGGAAGGGCACCTCCCCTATTTATAATTATTTTTCAAGTTAATTTTCCACCAACTAAGCTGACTTGACTAGGGTAGATTTACCCAATGCTGGGGTAGTTTTTCTCAATGACTAGGACATTTTTACCCAGTGGTTTCTAGGGGTCAAACTTGACTCTTTTCACTTAGAATTGTTTCAGGTTTATTTATATTGTTGTTACAATAATAATATCATGAAAGTGTGTAGAATAATAGAACACCATGACACATCAATAATACAATAAGAATATACTATGAAGTTACACAATATTCAACACCTCACTCTTCCAGTAATCACCTACACCTTCCCTCCATCCCACCTCTCTCTCTCTCTCACCCATACCTATACTTATCATCCTACCCATATCCACCATCCCTCTCTCTCATTCTCGCCCCCCTAACAACCTCACTCTCTCTCACACACACCCTCATAACCCTCCCTATATAAGTAACTCCTCGTTTGTGCCTCTCTCCATATCAATTACTAACCCCCTCTCTCACTTCATAACTCCCCTACAGCCCCCGCTACATTTAACCCCCCTCCTCATCATTATGTCTCTTCCCCCTATCCCCCCTAAACCTTAATAGCACCATCTCTCACTCTTCCCCCCTGCCACTACACCTACACTTTACTCCCATCCTTGTATCACTCCCCCAACCCCTTAACACCTTCTTCTCTCTCTTTCTATAAATTCTCATAACCCCCTATTTCTCCCCAAGAACCCTCCTACTCTAACTTCCCATAACCACCCCGTCTGCCCCTCTCTTTTTCTCTCCTACTCCACCTATGCCTATCCCTCTCTCTCTCTCTCTCTATCTTGGTCCACCTACCCCTACCCATCTAAATATATGTCTCTCATAATCCCTTTCTCCATATAAATTACCCCCCACCCATCTCCTTCTTTTCCCCAATCCTATAGACCATCTTCCCAATAACCACCATAATCTTCATTAAACCCCTACCTCCCCAACCTCGATCTCTATATGTTTATCTCTCTTAACCCCCTTCAGCACATTATACAACTTGGTGATAACTCAAAATAGTTCTGGTTTTTTTTTATAGTCTCCATTTAGTGGCTATTTACCTTGAAATTGAAAAAATAGTGCTACGAGTAGTACACCATTTTTTTTCGGGAATAAAATCGCAAAATTTTGGAAACCCGTCAAGTTATTTTTTTTAATTACATAAAAGAATCGTTTTTAAAAATAAAATAAATTAATAATTTTTTTGTTGTTGTAATTTTGTATTAATATTTGAAAAAAGAATAAGAATTTTAAAAATTCAAATGCAAAATTAATAAATTAAAAAACAACACTAACTAAAATAATAATAAAATAATCTATATACAAACTAAAAAGATATAAAAAAAAATTATATAAATAACATAGTAATTTAAAAAAATTATTACAATAAATGTTTTACTAAAAATTTTGTAATTTTTATTAAAAATAATTATTTATTTAAAAAAAAAAATTATTAGTAAATTCATATAAAAAATATTAAAATTTTTTTATAAAAAATTAGATAAAACACTAAAAAAAACTTTATTTAAAAAAATATCTATTCAAAAACAAAATATAAAAATAAACCAATTAAAAAAAAAAGAAAAAAACAATTCAAATTTAAAAACAAAAACAAAAATGTACCTCTCGCACTTTCTCATCCCCTCTTCTCCTTACCACCCCAAGCTCTCCCTCTTTTGCTCCCTAACCACCGCATACTCTCTCCCATCCCCTTTCCACCTCACCCATTTCCCTACTGTGCCATCGGCCTTCCTTTTCCCTTCCCTCCCTTCCCTCACCCCTTCCCTCCCCTCCCCTCCCCTCCCCTCCCCCACCTCCTCCCCTTCGAGTTGCCCGCCTTCGTTCTCTATCTTCGACCCTTCTACACTCCTCCCTACCCCATGAGTAACCATCGAGCCATAGCTTGATGTCGGGCATCGATTTGTTGCTCGATGGGTGTCGTGCAGGGCTTCGTATCGTGCCCATTGAGCAATGGCTAGATGCCCCCATCGAGCAAATACTTGATGCACAGAATCAAGTCGTTGCTCGATGGGAGCGTTGGGGAGCCACGTGCTACACCAATCGATAAACGACTTGATGTCTGAGATTGAGTTGTGGCTCGATGGCCACCTACATATTGGGAAGGAGGGGGGAAGGGGCGGTGACGACGGGCGAAGCGGGGAAACGGGGAGGGGGAGGAGGTTGCAGAGGGGAGGGGAGGGAAGGAGTAAGAGGATGGATGGCTAGGGAAAGGGGAGCATAGGAGAGGGGACGTAATAGGGGGTGGGGTAGTCAGGGAGTAGAGCGGAAGAGGGGCCTCGTTAGGTAGGGTTTTTTCTTTTTCTTTTATTTTAATATATATATTTTAAATTTTAATTGTTTTTTTTAATGTTTTAATTTTTAATATATTTTTGAAATTTTAATGCTTTTTTAAATTTTTTGTGTTATCTTTTTAATATTTTTTTTTAAATTTTGTTTTAATAGTTCTTTATTTTTTATTTTTTAATTTTAATTGTTTTTAAATGTTTTTTTTAAGATTTATAAGTTTTTTTAGGACTTTTTAATATGTTTCTCTTTTTAATTTTTTTTGATAAAATTGTATATTTTTTAATAAAAATTTCTAATATTTTTATTTTTTTAATAAAGTTTGATTATTTAGTATTTTTTTTATTTAGATTTTATTTTATTTTATATAAAAGTTTTAAAAAAATTATAAAAAAAAATTAAAAAATGGGGAGGGGGAAATGATGGCCACAAAGGCGGGACACTTTATTTTTCAAAGTCGTGATTTGAAAAACACTAGAATGTTTGCACTACATTTCATTTTAGAGGTTGAGTGTAATATTTTTCTTCACAAACTTATTGTTAAGTCCATACTCTCAAACAAGTTATACTTTTTGAATATGAAAAAACCAATATGCTTCTAGTAGCATTAGTTTTCTATTCAGTGGTTGATTTGAAGCCTATTGTTAGCAACAATATGATTTTTCAAGGAAATTTTTATATTTTTAACCTTGAAACAAAAAGAATGCTACTAGTAGGATCACTTTTCAAGTTGAAGCTTGATTTTAGTGTTTTTGACACAAGAAAATGAATTTTGAGGGTTAGATTTCTCGTTGTGAGTATATAGCTCTCGTCGGGTTGTATAATGTGTTCCTCCTTCCCCTTTCCCATAACGTAAATGCATTTTTTTCCAAAATGAGTACATGTTTTAGCTCTACAAAATATCCACATGTTTTGTAGAGATAAAATGTGTACATGTTTTGTAGAGATAAAACACACATATGTTTTGGTTTTCATAGCAACCATATATGTGGGAAAGGAAAACTTAAAATTAAAAGAAACATGCTCACATTTCTTAGCACTAAATTCAAACCTTGTCATGTGTTAGGGTGTCATCTCTCTTCTTATGTTTCTACTTCAAAGTTAGCTTCGGGTTAAGCAAACTTGTGCAATGGAATATGGTAAAATATAGCTAATTTGGCGTATGACCCATTTTATAAATTCGCATGAGTTTTACCACTCATTACAGACTTATGCTATTGGTCAATATAGTTGCTTATTAATTAATAAACATAGTGCTCAATATTGATTGTCAAAAAAGGGAAGTCTAGTTATTTCAAAGGTAATCAAGTGAAATATATGCATAAACATTTAGTAACTAATCAATCAAATAAAATTTATCCAATCTTCCTAATCATTAAGTATATTCCCTGCTTCTCTGCTCAATCCAACTTCAAATACTAATTCAACTGCCCAAAGATCAAAGAGCTCTCAATCCTTCTACTATGTCAATTCTGGAAATGACCTTGTTAAAAATAAACGAGTTTAATTGCTTTTACAAGAATTTAAATCCTAAACTATCACCATAAGAAGACCCAATCTACGATTTCAATATTCAATCATAGAGGAAATCAACTTCCGATTCTATAAATTCACATGCAATCTAAAAATTTAGCAGCTCTAAAGGAAAATAATTAATGAGAAAATGGAGCAGCAAAGCATAGATGTAAGAACAATAATCAATCACACACTTGCAAAAATAAACTATGCATTATTCAATCAACTGTTTTAGCAAACAAAAAAGGTTGTAATAAAAGAGTCCCACACTTAATACCCACACTATTTCAAGAACTCAAAAGGAAATATAATTTCAGTTTCACACAAAATAAAATAAAAGAAGTAAGCAACTACAATTAACTCGAGAACTTTGAGAGAAGGTGGGCCCTTTCCTTTTAATGGAGATGTTTCTAGACACTATAAAAAATTAGTACATAGTAGATTAAGGAAATATTTCCACTTATTTAATAAAATGAGTGCTTAAGTACATAATCTTTCAACTAATGTTACGACTTTCCTTTGAAAACAAGCCTAACCTTGTGAACCATCCCTTCTTCCTATAAATACTGGGCATGAAAATTCAGGTCATCTTAATTCAGGAAGCCATCAATATCAAAGATATTCAGGCTATCGAATCACCACTACCATAAACCAAAAAAAATTCCTTCGTTATTACATTAAGATGAAATATGTTTCATAAACATTAACGCTCTCAACGATCTGAACTGAGCTAGCACCACATGAGTTTCAGCTGGCCGCATGAAAAATAACTCAAGATGCTTCCAAAAATACCCGAACCAACTCCCTAGAGAGTGTAAGAGCTTTCAATTGACTACTTGATCTATGTGTACAAAAAGTACGATACACCGAGATTCCTTGTGGTTTCAGTTTCTTCCATAAGTTCATCAAAAGTCATCTTAATTAGTAAGCAAAATTCATAATCACAGGAAATATTTAGGCATTAATAAAACAAAGAAATAATAGATTAGACCTGCTTGAAAATATTTTTTCTTAGAAAACATAGTGACTTGGTTACATTAAGAAGGGAAAACATGGAACAAGAATAAAGAAATAGGTGATAAGAAAAGGGCATTTCTAGCACCCAACATCTCGCCCCAACTGTCAAGTTGCATGTCCTCATGCAACAACTTGCTGTGAATTTGAATCCAAATTGAATTGTTTCTTGTGGAAGTTGATGAGGTTAAAGGAAGATTTAGGATTCTCTCTCAATTTTACATACCCTTGAAAGCAACTAAATTTTCCCAACATTTCTTCTCTTCCTTCTTGGTCAACTTATATACACTCATGTATTTCTTCTTGTGCAGCCATATAAGTGTGAATATAAACCTTAATCCGAGCCATCTCAACCCACATTTATGAATACAATTAATGTACTCATAAACTCAAGACAAATCATATATTTGAAATTTTCAAAACAATACGACTCTCTTGTTCTTATGGACTTTGAAGAAGCTTCCCACCTGCCCTTGCTTCCTTCTATTCCATAGGGTTCTTGTTGTGATATAATTTTTACATAGGTAGATATACAATTTTACTGAAGTGTTTTTATTTGATTATTTGACATAGGGAGTGTAGATATACAGTTATAGCCTCAAGGGACCTTGGTTCACCTAGAATCCAGAGGGTAGAAATATCCTCATTCCTTCGAATAGTCTAAGAGGAATTCCACCAGTTCATATAATTGGAAACGAAGGAGAGGAATGACCTCATATGTATATCTCCTATGTGAGGAAAAGGATTGGATGAATAGTCCAAGCGGCATTCCAATTACTATAAGTATAATTCACAGAGGAAATTTTGCTCAGGGAAATGAGTCTGAACAAAAATAGCAAAAAAATGAGAATATGTAATTAACTGGTAAGGTATCCCTTCCATAAGAAATTTTATCTTAAATAGAGTTATTTCTCCATAAAGGAAAATTGAGTAATATGGTGATGGGGCTCTACAACTTAATAATTCATGAATTAGATTATACATTTGATTTTTTCCTTCTTCATAGACGTAAGTTTTCTTAATTCCTTCAATTCTTCTTGCAAATTTTCCTAGCGAAGCCTTTGAAAAGTCAGTTCCTCGACCCATCTCTCCCTGAGCTCTTTAATTTCCTTTCTATGTAAAGGAAGGGGAATCATCCCGTCCTCACACAAGGTAGCTTGATACTTCCATTTTTTTAATTCAAATTTCAACAACGAAATGTATTCTTCCTCCTCCATAACTTCTTCATCCTCTACATCCAAGTCAATAATCTACAGGGATTCCTGAATCATGTACTTATCATCGTTTTCTTTTGGTAGAGGTTGGTCCTGAGTTGCTAGATATATATTTTCAGCAGCCAAATTTTATGTTTCAACATTCACATGTCTCAGCAACTGGTTCTTGTGTTTCAATAGTTGATTCCTATGTTTCATGACCTAGTTCTTGTGTTTCAGTAGCTTGTTCATGTGTTTCAACAACTGGTTATTGTCTTTTAGTAGCTGATTCTTGACCCAGTGGATCCTAATTATCCATGGTCAAGAAGGATATACCCATGTTCTGATTCTACACATCATCTTCCACTAATTATACTGGTGTCATCCCATTCTTTTCTTTCCTTAATTGTCAAAGTGTCTACGCTGAAAATTCCATGAGAGCGACCTTATATCCCGCATTTTCGAAGATGTCCCCACATTTTGGGAACATCAAATCATCATGCTCAATATTTCCTAAAACAAAAGGTAGATACTCCATGTGATTAGTCATTTATGCTAATGTCATAAATCTATGAACCCTTGCAGTTCTCCCTTAAGCACCTGCACCTCTTGCTTCAGTAGGTCGTTCTCCAAGAGTAAATTTTCCACTTGAATTTATCCTTTTGTTGTAGTAGGTTCTTGTGGGTCGATAAGTATTAGATTTAAATATGGGTTATCCCTTGGTTCTTGTGCTTCAATGAGTTATCACGGTTTTAGGATAGGAATCTCAATATCTTCCTAGGTCATTTGTGTTTCCTCTGCTGCAACAGAAGCTTGGGTCCTCATTCTCGTTAATGGACTGGGTGGTTGATTTTGGGTCCACAATTCCCTCTTATTCCTTTGTGGCACATGGGGAGTGAAACCCTCTGTAATTATTTCAACATCCGATGACACAAAAAAAAGGGAGTCATCCTTTTGTGATAATTCCACCCTTGACTCACTAGCATCCCCTGGGTTGGCAGGAGTTTCAATATCTCGAATTGTTCTTTTCTGATTTTTAGTACCCTCCCTCATTTCTTCTACATTAGTTTATGTCTGTTGGACTGATATTCCAACATGATCCTAGGGGTAAATGTTTTGTAGTTGTTTTGAAGTCACAAATTCCTCCAAATCCCTTTCTTCATTATTTTCTACTTCTCCAGATTCCCTATCCCTTCTCCCCCCGACTATATCTAACATGATCTGTTCATCTTCCTCCTCATTTTCATTGTAATTTTCTTCCATGGCCACCTAGTCTACCATAGTCCTAGCAACAAATTATCCCTATTATATGTGTCTTAACTCAATGAATAAATGATTCAGTACCTACCTTCATAGGTGACGTAGTTCTTCAAAAATACCACAACTTGGTCCCATGGGGCAGAGTTTTTATGGTTGTTCCTCGTCCCTTATATTAAACATTTTCTCCTTCTACAAGGAAATATTTTTTTCTTTTAGGTTTGGAGCTTTCCGATCGAACCATCTCTTCTCCATCGTAGAAAATCCTATCACCTTTTCTAATATATGTTCAACGAATTCAACTCTTAGTCCACCAACCTCATAACGGTATCCTTCCAAATTCTGGGAAAACTATAATGCCATTTCCTCCATTAAACCCATTTAGTCTTTCTAATTATGTCATCCAACCTACTTCTTCAAAAATCCTAAATACCTCTATATTCTGACGTATAGCATCCATTATTGCAGGTTCATGTTGGACTATAGAACCCCCCATAATGTCTTTCCCTAGTAATATTTGAACAAGGAACATAAATTTCCCAATTGGGATGTTGAAACTGTAGTATGAAAAGACAATAATGAATAGTGGGGAGTTTGTTGGCTATTTTTGTAAAGGTAGTGTAATCATGGAATAGGATTGTGTGAACAATTATTGCATGGATTAGGAAATATGGTGACAGTAAATAAATATGGGAAAAGGTGGTGATGTATTGCTTTGATTGGAAATATTGGCTAAAAATTGTTGACAAGAATAGGAAAATAGACTCTAATGATATTTAGTTTTGACAATTTATGCCTAGTTGTACTCGTGGTTAGAATTCGTATCTTTCTGTTTATCGTGATAAGTTGTCATCACTAGGAGGTGGACCATTTTTTATTGTCAAATCGATTGATGAAGGAATCCCTTATCACATGACTTAATACTATTGGTAATCATCCATCCAGTTAGAGGATCAAATACATCCAAGTCATAGTTACTTATACTCATGAGTGGAGGTTTTGTCATACTTTCAGCTTTTTTTTTTTTGAAAAATTATAGCAAAAATACTAAAAAATTGGCAGGGTGATATTATTGCCAATCCTGTCAAAATTTTACTTGGATCATCTTGCACAACATATTTTAATTGATTACAAGGAAATCCAATCAATTCCATGAATGATGCAGGATGAACAATTGGAAAGATGGTGGTGGTTCAGCGGATAGCGGAGGGATTGATAGTGTTTCAGCTAAGAATAATGGAGTTTCAACAAAACGTTGGGAGGATTTAGACAAAAATAAGAAATATTCACAGAGTTTTGGCAGAAAATATGGCGGAGTTTCGACAAAAAAATGAAAATAATAGCAGAGTTTCAATGGAAAAGCTCACGGAGTTTTGGAAAAAAGCATAAATGTTAGCATAGTTTCAGTGGAAAAGACGGGAGAGTTTCAACAAAAAGTGGAAATATTGGTGGAGTATCAGTGAAAAATTTGGCATAGTTTTGGAAAAAAGCAAAAAGATTAGTAGATTTTCCATGAAAAAGCTAGAGGAATTTTAGTAAAATACAGAAAGATTGGTGAAGTTTCAGCGGAAAAGCTAGCGGAGTTTAAGAAAAAAGTGGAATATTGTTGGAGTTTAAGCCTAAAATAGAATTCAACAGAGACCAGATAAATTTTAATGGTCTTATAGAAACTCAACAATTCCCATTCACTAATCTTTTTGAGCAACTTGCAAAGGACCACCCATATTTTTGTAATTTATTGTCCCATTACAACTGCTTCTTTTCTTCTTGGATCCTCCGTGTCTATCTCTGCACAAAGTTCCTTAAATTAACCCATCAAACAAAACTGTGAAAAAATTTATTAAACAAAATATCGAAACTATGAAATCAAAGAAGAAGAAAAATTTTCTTGTGTAAAATGTACAAAATTTTAAAGTTTTTTAGAAACAAGAGGAGACCCTTATTCTTATACCAAATGATAGTTTGGATTAGAAGAAACACGAGAAGAAAATGCATCCTTCAAGATTGGCTTAAGGTAGAGTCATAGCCAATGACCATTGGTAAATAACGATGTTTTTTGTTCATCAATTGTGGTTAATCAAACAATTCTATTATCAAATATTGTGTCCACTTTGTAAGGTCCCAACCATCTGGTACGCAACTTCCCTTTAAAATCTCGCTTGAACTGTGAATTGTACAATAAGGACCAATCTCCTTCGTGGAACATCTTTATCTAAATAAAGCTATCATGCCACTTAGAGCGTTTCCATTGAATCACAAAAGTATGATGTAGAAAAGCTGCACGTTTCTCATTAAGCTCGTTTAACTGATTCAAGAGGTCCTTTTGGGATTATGTTAAATCCAGTTTTTCTTCTATAAATGTGCTCAAAGTTTTAATTTTGAATTCAACAGGGAAGACAACATTTTTTCCATATACGAATTCGTAAGGAGATGACACTCTAGTTCTAACCCATGTAGTCCAATATGCCCATAAATCTTTAGGAATTATTTCAGCCCAATCCCTATGATGACTCTTTAGATTCTTTGTGAGAATACCCTAAATAACTTTATGTGTACTTTCTACTTGACCATTATGCTTTGGATGATATGGTGAAGTTACGCTACGTATGATATTTTTGAAAGAGGGATTCAACTTTATGCGATACAAAATTTGGCCCCCCATCTATGACTATCTCCTTAGGTACCCCAAAGTGAGTGAATATTTATTCAAAAAATAAATCTAAAACAACTTGTTCAGTATCTCTCACCAAGGCTGTGGCCTCCACCCATTTAGTCATATAGTCTGTACAAACCAGAATATAATTTTATTTTTTTTAAGGATGGTTGATAAGCCCTACAAAGTTCAAGGCCCATCTATCAAAAGGTTCAACCAAAAACTGTGGTTGAAGTGGAATTTCATCCATTCTATTCAGATGACCCATCCTTTGGCATCTACTGTAGACTTGCACATACTTCTTTTCATCCTGAAATAGAGTTGGTCAGAAGTAGCCCATTGTTAACACCTTGTGTCCAGTTCTTTTATTAACAAAGTCCCCTCCATAAGGCTCTTCATGAAAATCCCTTATGATACTGTGCATTTTATCTTCCCTTACACATGTGCTAATTTCAAAGTCTAGCTCTATGTAAAGAGATATACTTGTATCCAACAATACCTAACACTCTGTTGTACAATCCTTCTCCTTTCCCTTTTTGATAGATGCAATCGAATCATCGCTATAAAAAGATAATTAGCAATGTCTACATACCAAGTTGAGTGAATTGAAACTCCAAATAGATGTTCATCATGAAAATAATCCTTAACTGGTAAATTATTATCATTATTAGTTAATCAAGAAAGAAAATCAATAACAACATTTTATTTTCCCGGTCTATTAATTATAGTAATATCAAACTCTTGTAGTAAAATCAACCACATAGTCACTTGAGCATTAGTAATAGGTTTATTCTTTAAATATCCAATGGCCGAGTGATCTATATGCACAAGTAGGGTACCTGGTAATATAGTGCATACATTTTTTGATGGAGTAAATGACACCAAGGAATTATTTTTCAGTTACCTTGTAATTGAGTTTAGCAAGAGCCATATTCTTACTGATATAGTAGATAGAATACAAATTGTGGTCTTCATTTTGTCCAAGCACAACCCTAATAGTAGTATCTGAAGCGTTTGAAAAAATGTGGAAAGGTAAGGCCCAATTAGGCCCACGCAGGATGGGTATTGTGGATAACCTTTTCTTCAATTCTGCAAGTGTTGTTTGACATGCATTTGTCCAATTGAATTCATCATCCTTCATTAGTAAGGTAAATATAGGGGATGCTAGCTTGGATTTTTTTTCAATAAAGTGTCAATAATAACCAACATGTCCAAGAAAATGATGTACCTCTTTTTGTGTTCAAGGAATAAGGATGTTTAGAATTACCTTTATTTTTGTAGGGTCCACTTGTATTCCTACAATAGATATGAAATTCCCAAGAACTATACCTTCGCTCATGATCATATGACCCTTTTTAGTGTTGAAGAACAAGTGAGTATGTTCACAACATTTTATTACTTTTTCCATATTTTCTAAATTCTCATCAAAACTACTACCCTAAGGGGTGAAATAATCCATGAAATTTTCCATACAATCATTAACCATGTCAGAAAAGATTCCAATCACAGTTGGTTGAAATGTAGATGGTTAGTTACATAATCCAAAAGGGAGCACCCAATATGTGAATTTTCCCCAAGGACATATGAAAGTGGTATTGTATTGATATTCAGGGGCAACCTAAATATAATTATACCCACTAAATCCATCTAATAAAGAAAAGAATATATTCATAGGTAGGGTATCTAGAACTCGATAATTAGTGGCAAAGGAAAATGGTCTTTTTTTGTATCTTTATTCAACTCTCGGTATTCCACATAGATGCACCATTTACCATTTTTCTTAGGAACAATTTCTAAAGGAGAAAGCCATTCACTATGTGAAATGGGATAAATAAATGCTACCTTTTAAAGTTTCTGAATTTCCTCTTTCACAATGTCTCTTAGAATTGGATTCATTCTGCACTGGGGTGGACATATGTTCCTGTAGTCATTTTTAATGTATACGTGGTGAGTATATAGCTTATAGGGAATACCTTTCATGTCCTTGTATTCCTACACAAAGGCCCCCTTATGTATTTTCAGCAGTATAGTCAAACTTTCCAACTCAACAAGTACTAGATTGGGATTAACATTCTAGGTTCTTCCAGTCTCAATCCCTATTGGGGCACTCTTCAAACTCTCAATATGGGAACATTTTCAACATTTTTAACTAGGAAATCCTCTGTAAGTTCTTCTTTTTCAAGTTTACTCATGTTACATTATAGGATATGATATGCATGTTGGGTAGCCACCATTGGCTCACTAATGAAATTTCTAATAGTATCATCTTCGTTTTCATTTTTAAAAGTCAAGGCCCTTCCTATAGTTAGAAGAGACTGAGTACTTTCTTCTACTTCCAATTCTACCAACAATGGAGTTTCAACATCTAACCTTGGTTTAATAGGATGGTAAAGGCTCACACTTTTCTTGTCAGTCCATCGGATATGGTCATAGATCATGATCTACGACTAATATATGCATTTGTAGTGGCCAACCACGGTCTTCCAAAAATGAGTGGATTCCCCCCAAACTGAGATTTAGGCCATAAAACAAGAAATTCCATGAGATATTCCCATGAATCAATAGAGACTACCAAGTCATCCAGAATCCCCTTAGGTCTAATTGTGGATCTATCAGCCAATTCTAATACTATGGGGGTTTGTTTTAGTTTAATGTGTCCCAATTTTTTCACAGTCTCGATAGTCCTCACATTTATTGTTGTAACCAAATCAACTAAATCATTGGGGCTCTTAGTGGACCCAATATACAATGTAACAGTGGGATTTCCTAGATCCTCATATTTGGCAAAAGGAAATTTTCCTAAATCATTAATTCAAACAATTTCCCATCTACGAGAACTGTAAGAGGATCACTAAGATTCCTTATTGGTTTCTTCACACATAGGTCCCTAACGTTTTTAGTATAAATGGGTACATCATGCAGGGTTGGTAATAGTGGGATCTTAACATGAATATTTTTCAATTCATTTATAAGGTCAAAACATGGCTGCTCTTATGCTCCCTGTAAGGATAATCGTTCAGAGTATGGTGGATTTCCAAAAAATTGTACATGGTTATTCTTAATGTGTGTCTCACTCGGTGTTTCATTAGGTGTTTCAGCATCCTCAAGAATGGATATTGTTGTACATATTGGGATTTCCACTTGATTATTTGTTCCTTCTTCAGTCACATGGGTTGGAATATCCTTAATGACAATAGGTTCTACTTCCCTCCCAAATCGTAGATGTAAGTCATTACATGGGATATCAGTGATAGAGTAAGATAACGCGTTTAATTTTTCAACTTGTTACACTATATTATTGTTGGGGTCAGTATTATGTTGAGCATAAAATTGAGGGCATAGTGGTACATTAGCTGGTGCAGTGTTAGCAGGGAGTTACAGTCGTGGTTTTTGAAATTGTGTGTGAGTGAATTGATTCCTTAGGTAAGGGTTTCTTCAACTTGGGGGGAAATGAGTCGGCTGGTTTGGATGAGGTGACCATGATATCCATAGTGTGGGATATTGCATTGTAGCTTGCGAACTAAAGAACTCAAACATAAAATAATCAGCTACAATCAATGTCTAACGAATACCTTCCCTCACAACGATGCCAAAATGTTGGTCAGTATAATTTCCTATTAATTAAAAAAAATAGTGCTCAATATTGATTGTTAACCCAAGGAAGTTTTGTTATTTCAAAGGTAATCTAAAAAAATCTATGCATAAACATTCAGTAAATCATCAATCAACTAAAAATTACCCAATCTTCCTAATCATTAAGTCCATGCTCGGCTTCACTTCTCAATCCAACTTCAAATACTAATTCAATTTCCAAAAGATCAAAGAGTTCTCAATCCTTTTACTATATCAATTCTGGAAATGACCGTGTTAAAAATGAAAGAGTTAAATTTCTTTTGCAATAATTTAGATCCTTAATTATCGCCATAATAAATGCCCAATCTACAATTGCAATACTCAATCATAAAGGAAATCAAATTCCTATTCTATAAATTTACATGCAATCTACAAGTTCAACAGCTCTAAAAGGAAATAATTAATGAGAACACACAACAGTAGAGCACATATGTACCAACAATAATCAATCACACACTTGCAGAAAGAAACTATGCAATATTCAATAAAATACGTCAACAAAACAGAAAGGTTGTAATACAATAATTCCACACTTAATCCTCACATTGTTTCAACAACTCAAAAGGAAATCTAATTGCAATTCCACTCAACAAAAAATAAATGAAGTAATAAGCTACAATTAATTGGACAACTCTAAGAGAAGGTCGGCCCTTGCCTTCTAATAGAGATGTTGCTAAACACTATAAAAAATCAGTACATAGTATATTAAGGAAATACCACCACTTTCATTAATAAAATGTGTGTTGAGGTACATAATCCTTCCACCACTTTGGCAACTTTCCTTCGAAAATAAGACTAACCTTGTGAACCATCATGTCTTCCTCTAAATACTAGGAAGGACAGTTCAGGTACTCTTAATTCAAGCAACCATGAATATTGAATATCTTCAAGCTTTTGAATCATGACTTCTATGAACATAAACAATTTCCTTCATAATTACATTAAGATGAAATCTGTTTCATAAACATTATGTCTCTCAATGATATGAATTGAACTAGCACCACATTATTTTTATATGTCCACATGGAAAATAAATCAATTTGCTTCCGAAAATATATTAACTAGAGTTCGTGGAAGGTGTAACATCATTCCATGGAATACTTGACGTATGTGTATCAACAATTCGATATGCCCAAATTCCTTGTGGTCTCGGTTGCTTCCATAAATTCATCACAAGTCGACTTAATTAGCTAGAAAAATTCATAATCACATGCAAACTTTAGGCATTAATAAAACAAAGGAATAATAAGTTATACCTACTTGAGAACATGCTTTCTGTAGGGAACATAACAACTTGGTTACATTAATAAGGGAAAACAAGGAAAAACAATAAGGAAAGAGGTGAGCAAAAAGGGTCATTTTTGACACCCAAAATATGCTACACTCATTCATTTTTTATGAAGTTCTAGACTAAGATAACATTTTTTAATAGATTCCAAATATCTAATTTGTTCTTAAAAAACAATTGTTAGTGTTTCTACCATAACTTTTTTGTCTCTCAAGAATTAAAAAAAAACAATTGTCTTTTGCACTACTAGACATCAACCTCTATATACTATAAAAAAACTATTTCATGATCATTGCACTAATATATTCGTAAGATTCACCCACACTTGGTGTACTTTATTCAAGGTTTGATCACTTCGATAATAAAACAAATTATAAATTAATAATATTATTTTGGAAAAATAGTGTTGCACTAGTATTATTTGTTCTCTATTTCTCTACCAATTTTTGAACGTTGATTTGATCATTTAGAAATTCAAAGGATACACCCAAAGATACACATACTTTATTATTTGAAACAAAATAAAAAAATACATGTAGGAAAAGATCAAACTTGATATTATGGACGTTTTTAAAATAAGAAATTTATATATTTGAAAATGTGATTCAAAATCCTACATTTCATCTTTCTTATTCAAAGAAAGATTTATGGTGCCAAGTATCACAAAATATCCATGTAAATTTATGGAAGCCTGTTTTTTGTTTTGTATGCCATCTAATGTGTCAAACGAGATGCTCATTAGCTTCCACCATCTCTTAACGGTACAAATAATATGCATTATTAAAGAGTAACAAAACTAATTTATAGAAATTAAATAAAATGAATTTATTTGGGATAGTAATCCATGAGTAGAAACAACTGAATTATTTATGAATAAATAACCAAAAAATAAATAACAACTAAGATAAAAAACAATAAATAAAATGTAACAATAATGAATGAAAAATAAAACATATACAAAAATCAAGTTATGAAACACATTATAATAATGTTTAGCTAGTATACAACAGTCATTGAACAAAAGTGGAGATTACCACGTAAATCCTAACCGTAGATTATGAGAAGTCAAAACATACTTCTTTGTGTAACCCCCAATAGCATACTATGATTTCATAAGGACAAACATCTCAACAACGGTTTATCTTAGTTCAGCTACAAAACTCTTAACAACAATATCGAACTTTGTTTACTCACATAATTCTTAACAAAGTTGTTTGAAACTTTCAAGTACTCACACAACATTACTATTCTCATATATATAATGGTTTCCTAGCTATTACATCAAAATTATTTCCCTCTCCTTTGAAAAATCATAGCCATGGATTCACCCATGTATTTCTGGGTGTTAGTACAAGATTTTTGTCTCATGACACTTGTAATATCTCTCTCTCTCTAGATAGTAGGACTGTGTTCCCCACTCAGCGAGTCATAGCAATATCTATTCATGTCCACCCATCTACTATTTTTTGTCATAAATATTATCCTGAAAATTTCTCTTACAATCATCCTTAACCAAGGACAAGTGTCAAGAACATTCTTGCACACTTGTTAGTTCAAACATAACATATTTCTATTCCAAAACATAATCTGAATTTTAACGCATGTAAAACAATTAGTCAAGTTGTGGTATATTACATCCACTAGTTATGTTAAAAATTCGCACCCTTATTGGATCATTTCCTTAGAGAAACCCTATAAGAGAACTCACCTCTAAGTGAACACTTAAAGCTAGAACAAGGTTAAGCCTCCAATACACCAGATAGTAGTTCATACACACACCTTGTACACTTTCTCCAAACATGTTGTTGATGAAGAATTAGGGATGTAAATGGACAGTTTATTCAATGACATGGAGGATAGTTCTACACAACATAAACACCTTCCTTGAATAAGCCTCCAAAGCATTTATGCTAACAAAAACGTATCCAAACAATAAATCCAAAGGTTCAATTTATATGACCAAATGCACGAAAGAGATAGCGGATTTCAAGTGTGGGTGTTTATATGCATTGCTTGAGTTCTTTTCTGTATAGTAACAAATGGTGCAACCTTGTATCCCTCTTAGTTATATATTAGCACAACTACATTGTTAGTGGTTGATATACTATACTGGGCACCATTTTCCACTACTTTTAATAATGATGTTGATGTATATCAACTACTCTAATAATAATAGTTGTGCTAGTATTATGAGTTAATTTCAATAATGTTGATTTTAATATTAAGGAAAAAACGTCTATTTATTGTTGTATAATCCATTTCTCAATGAAATCCAATAGATACTTTCTCTCATTCAAGGATGGTATTTAAGAGTAAAAGTTTGGCTCAATTTAACTATATTAGAGAATTCTCATTATTGAAGTATTACTAGGATGTGTAGCAATTCTCATTATTGAAGTATTACGGAATTGTTTTTAGTAGCAATTACTTTTGTTGATGCGTTAGGGTTTCCATTGGAATAAAAGCAAGTCATCCAAATGAAGTTCCTTGCCACATTTCTGTGTAGAAAATCTTGATTCAACCAAATTACTATCGATAATATATTTATGTAAAATATTTTTAATGCTCGTGAGTAGACTATATTACACGTCGAAGAGTAATAAAACCCCATAACCAAAAATACAATTGAAATGAAAAAGTAGAAATCACGACACCCTTATTTTGGGGATCATCAAGGAATATTTTTTACTAAAAATGTTGGGGCCTTTCACATCTTAATAGTATTGTCTATTTTCAACACTCGATATTATACTGTATTATAGAACATGTTGTAATCTAGAAATCGATAATGCAACTCTATTTAACTTTTGATTTTGGTTGATGACCAACTTCTTTATTTTCCAATAATTTATCTGTAATAGCTAGGTCTAGGTTTTAGGTCATTGTTGAACATATGTTATATGCCATATTCATTAGGAAAAGAGAGAATAATGAATCAGTAAGACTCGTTGGACATGTTTTCATTGGCTAAAAATTAGAAGCATAGTAGCTAATATATGATAATTTTATCCAACAAACAAATGGAGAGCGTACTGTTTAGCTTAACTTCTTCTAGTAAAGTGGTGCAAGTGCAATATTTGGAAAAATCTATGGGAAAGTAAAGTACAAATCGAATCATGGATTTCAGTGTTGCTGTGGTTATAAATGTTTCACAACCATCCCTCTTTGGAAATCATTAATGCTACCATAACACTATCATGAGTGTATTCTAATTTATGACATGGCATTAAAGTGATCATGGTTGGCAAGTGCACTAATGTTTGTAAATGGTGCAACCAAAATATTTAGCTATCACCTTGCAACGGGATGAAATCAAATAAACTATATGTTTCTTCTATTATGCTTATTTATTATGATTGGATTCTTAGTTTATGTTAGGTAAGAGTTAGAAAACCTAAAATCGATCCTAATCAACAAACATCATTAATTAAGTCTTCTTCTGCAAGCTCAATCCCGCAAGGTTATTTCTACACTACAGATTTTTGCAAATCTGTTTCCGTACTTCTTCTTCCGCAAATATTTGTTCGCAACTTTGGTTCCCCAAATCTCCCACCCGCAATTGCTTTTCTGCAGTTTCCCTACCGCAACAGTCTTTCTGCAATTGCATATTGCGAGTTTTCAATTCTTAGTTTCAAAAATGTACTTCCGCAAACTTTCATCCGCAAAATTCCTTCTCGTAATTAGATTCTGGATTGTGGATTGTCAATCCTCCTTCCCACTTTTCCAAATATGGGCTTCCACAATTTTTCTCTAGTAACTTTTCTTCTGCAATTCAACTTTCCGCAGCTTTAACCAGCTTGCAAGTTCACATTATGGAACTCATCCTCGACCATTGATATCTATGGTTTATTCTTTATCCATTGATATGAGCTCAAGTGCAGATATTCACCTTATCATTGTTGATCCGTCTTTTCCCTACACCTTTTTCTTACGGAATTCATCCACAACCATTGATTTGTCTAAATCATAGATTTTTAACACAAACTGTTATCGGTAAATTGATTCATGGAACGATCAATTTCCTCTCTGTTGCAGTCATGTGAAGACATACCCATCTTCACAAATTCTCTAATTATTTCTATCAATAGATACAGAGAATTTATGCATACTTTGGGTTATTGAAAAGAAAAACAAAAGATTTACAAGTACTTATATAGAAACTACAATTTTGTTCTCCATTTCATTAACCACTGCATACTACATTACACACTCACTGCTCACTCTCTCAAATCATCTCATATCCTATCTTCTATCTGATTATTAGTTTGGCAACTTAATATAGAGTTTTGTCAACCTATCAGATTTGAATAGTAGGATTTGAACCCCTAATAAAATAAATCTACAACTAGCTTATCCTCGATCAACGTCTTGTAATATTTGAGGGCGTCACTTGAAAATTTACTTTTATTACAAAACCAAATTCAAGTAATTAAAAGCTAAACCAATCTTCTAGAAAAATTACATGGGAGAATAAAAATAACATCGTCTACTCGATCAGAAAATAGATCACTTTGACTTGATGCTTTTGCATCATACTCGAGAGAAAT
>LPNX010077412.1:46642-68550 GCA_001517045.1 Pseudotsuga menziesii
TGTTGAGTGAAGAGCTCTAGAATTGCACTAGGTTGTAACTCCCTATTAAAGCATTGAGTATGGGCTCTACTAAGCGCTAGGGGTTACTGAAAATAATTTAATAAACTTCTGAGTGAAAACAACTCAAGAAAAATATTGATATCACCATACTTATACGAGGGAACTCCAACATGCAAGGATGTTTAAAGTATCCTAGCCTAGTAGACTTAACCATCTACTTACTTGACCTTCACAAAGAAGTGTCATTAAGTCTACGGATCACAGTAAATGATTCCCTGATCCGGTGGATTATTCATCTTCAAAAATTACACTGATCCAATATGGTACAATAGTTATTAATCTATGGTTCTAACTCATATGCTAAACATTATATGCAACCATCCCTTAACTTTTGTAGCATGAGCCACGCAGTTGCGCGTGAGCTACATAGTTGCGCGTGAGCCACACAGTTGCGCATGAGCCGTGCAGTTGTAGCATGGACCACGCAGTTTGCGCACCGTCAAGTTGAACATCGAATGGTTCATGGAGGTTAGTCACATGCTGCGACATTTTTGAAGCTGCGAAAACGGATTGGGTATATGGAGAAGTCCTCATATGCTATGACATTTGTGAAGTTAGTAGTGGCATCAAACGGTTATGTTACATATGGCATAGCCCAGTTGCAAGACCATGTGCGTGGCGGTCATTGCCATGTGTTGTGAGTCAACATATGTGCATGGTGTTAGTTGCAACGTTTCGAGGATATTGAACGTCGTGGTAACATAACGCTTGTGGAGCGATTTGGAGGGATTGCATATGGTTGTAACGATAATAAAGAAGATAACAGATGTGATGATAAGACGAGTCAAACCCATTACTTTTCCTCCGACTGAACACTTAAATAGAGGATGGTGGCCACATTTTCCAGGGGAGAGGGGATTTATATTGTTTAGAGCACAGCGCTTCGTTTTTCTGTTATGAGAAGCTTAGAGAGTTTGTTGTGAAATGTCTAGATGATGTTTCTTTCTGAAGTCAACCATTCTCTATTATAATTTAGCTTTCTTTTCCTTGTGAAGGCTAATTGTAATTTCCAGAAGAGAGGTCTTAAAGACTTTGTACAGCATTCTATTTACAGTTGCTGAAGTTGATTCCAAAACCATTTTTGTACCATATTAAAGAGATTAATTGGATTGGTACCCATTGGAGAGGGACCCAGAGACGTAGCCCAGTGGAGGGGGTGAACTCCGTTATTAACTTTTGTTTGTGACTCTCTAATTCTGTGTTTCTTTTTATATCTGTTTACCAATTTTGTTGTTCTCATTTTTGGTTTCTCAATCTTGTTTCAGTTTGCTGTTCATTTCTGTGTCTAAGAATTTAATCGCTGTTAATGCCATTCCAAGAATTAAGTAACCTGATTATACACATTGATTAAACTTTTTAATACACATAACTTGAGATCCGACAGATCATGTTATGGTATCAGAGCTGGTTAACTGCTGGTGCAAGTTTGTGAATGCGTACCAGGTTCAGGTTAAAGCATGGTGAAGGAGAATTAATTCAAGGAGATCCTGAGATTGGCTCAAGGAGAACATTCTCAAGAACCATGTCTTCTCCACGAGGGGAAGAAGAAGGACATACCGAACGGGAAAAACCTGTTATTTCTGAAACCGAGTTTTTGCAGGCTTTTATGAGCATGAAAGACATGATGGAAATTCTACTCGATGAGTGAGCAGAAAGGAAGAAGAAAGAAGAAGGATCTTCACCCAAAGATGTAGAAGTGAAGAAGGAAGAAAAGGGTAAAGGAGTAGGAGGTGATAGTGATCCTCATGATACTAATCACACTTTCTCTTCTTCTCATACTTCTCATTCAAATAATGCAAGTCCTAATATGCCTTATTTCAAATTGGATGTAAAATTTGAATTACCTATTTATAATGGAGATTTAGATGTTGAAAAGTTAGACAATTGGATCAAGCAACTTGAAGTATATTGCAGGGTGCAGGGCATTAATGATGACCCTTCCAGGATTCAATTGGCCACTTTGAGAATGAGTGGAATGGCTCTTACTTGGTGGGAGATCAAGATTCAATAAGATCTTCGAAAGCGTGATAAAATTATTTCAGTTTGGAATGAATTCATTGAAGTATTACGAAAGCAATTTTATCCTTTAGGTCACATGCAACAATTAATAATGAGCTGGAAAACATTTAGACAAGCTAAAGGACAAAGCATTCAAGAATATACTCATGAATTTAGAAAGAGGGCTATTGCATTGAATGTTGCATTGGATACACAAGAAACTCTCCTTAAGTACATTAGTGGCATGCATTCTTATTTGCGACATACTTTGTTGATGTTTAAACCCAGTACTTTCGATGATGTATTTGTTCAAGCCACACATTTAGAAGCTAGGGGGAAGCATGCTAATGATACTTTTGTGAAGAAATCATTTAAATTTGACAGCAAATCGAAAGATAAGCGGAAAAAGAAGATGGCTACCATTAATAAAGAGGGTGAAAATCCTACATGTTCACATTGTCAGAAGGGACATGATGTGTCTAAGTGTTGGAAACATCATTTGGAGTTAAGGCCAAAGAAGTATGGAGGAAACAAAGATAATAGCAAAGAAAAAGCTACTACAGTAGTTATTCAAGATTTGGGATCTGACTCAGGCGATGAAACAAAGGTTACAGCTATCGGAATCCAGGATAAGAATAAAAGTATCTCACTTCCCATTGATGCAAAATCAAGTTCTAGTGAAAGTACATATATGCCATCTACTTCTAAGCAAAATGATAAAAATAGAAGTGCACTGTTTGATGTTCATGTCATTGCAAATCACACAAATATTGATACATTGTTTGATAGTGGTTCACAATTAAATATGATATCAGAAGAAGTGGTTAAGAAATTGCATTTAGTTACTATGCATGATGAAAAACCATATCCTCTTGGTTGGGTTACTAATGATACACGGTTGCAAGTTACAAAGAAATGTGTATTAAAGTTTGCAATTACTGAAATTTTTATGGATGAGGTAGAACTAGATGTAGTACCACTCGACATTTGTGGAATAGTACTTGGGAGTCCATATTTGTATGACCGGAAAGCAATCTTTTATAGAGAGCAGAATAAGTATCATCTTTTTAAAGATGGTGTAGAGTATATTGTACAAGCGCATAAGACAAAAACCAATCTAGCAATAGTCTCTTCAGGACAAATGAATAGGTTGGTAAATGCTAGTAAAATTTTTGTGTTAATGATGGTTAAGGTAAAAAATGATGAGATCTCTAAATATTTTGAAGGATGTGACCCTAAGCATAAATATGAACTGATTGAAATCATTTCTAGGTATGATGATTTGTTTCAAGATCCGAAGGGGTTACCACCAAAGACAGAGATTCAGCATGAGATACATTTGCAGCAAGATGTGTCACTCCTGAACATAGCTATGTACCGGATGTCTGTAATGCAGAATGAGGAAATCAAGAAGCATGTTCAGGAGATGATTGAGAAGGGGGTCATCTGGCCTAGCACTTCTCTTTGTGGCTCTCCTATAGTCTTGGTTCCGAAGAAGGATGGGTCTTGGATGATGTGCATTGACTATAGGGCCCTTAACAAAAACACCGTTAAAAACAGATATCCTCTTCCTCGCATTGATGATTTTCTTGATCAGTTGAAACATGCAACTTATTTTACAAAATTGGATCTGCGTAGTGGGTATCATCAAATCAGGGTTGCTGAAAATGATACTTGGAAAACAACGTTTAAAACAAAACAGGGTTTGTATGAATGGCTTGTGATGCCTTTTGGGCGGGTCATGAATGATGTCTTTCGTTCATTCATTGATGATTTTGTAATTGTATATTTGGATGATGTCCTGGTGTTTAGTAAAACCTCAGAAAAGCATATTGTACATGTGAAGAAAGTTTTAGATGTACTGAGGAAGGAGAAGCTTTATGTAAAAATGTCTAAATGTGAGTTTACTAAAACTTCTTTAGTATATCTGGTCCATATTATTGGTGGAGGCCACCTATGAGTGGACCCAGCCAAGGTTGCTGTCATTGTAAACTGGCCATAGCCTAACACTGTTACTGAAGTCAGAATTTTTCTGGGTGCGGTTCAGTATTGGAGCAAATTCATTTCTGGGTTTTCTTCCATTGCTGCTCCATTACATGCGTTGACAAGCATTAAAGAATTTTTCCAGTGGGGAGGAAAGCATCAAAGAGCCTTTGACACTTTGAAGGAAAATATTAGCACAGCACCAGTTTTGACATTGCCTGATTTGCAGTAGCCATTTGAGATCGAAACCAATGCCGGCAGGTTTTCCATGGGAGTCATTTTGATGCAAGGGAGGAAGCCAGTATGTTACCATTCAGAAACGTTCTCTCCTACGGTAAGGAACTATCCGACTTATGAAAAAGAGTTGTATGCTTTAGTATAGAGTGTGAACAAGTGGAAACATTATATCATGGGAAAAGAAACAGTCATACATACTGATCATCAGCTGCTTCAATATTTACAATCTCAAACTAAAGTACAACAAAGTAGGCATTTAAGATGGATGGAATTCTTACAATAGTTTCATCTCGTAATTAAGTACAAAAAGGTAATTCATAATAAAGTAGCAGACATGTTATCAAAACCTCCTACAAATGCTTCAATCATTCTTCAAAACAGTTCATTAACACATGAAAGTTATATTGAACAATATGCAAAAGATAAATATTTTAATAAAGTATATGCATCACTAATACATGGTAAACAGGAAGAGAATATTATGTGCATAATCAACTCTTGTATCATCTTGGTAAAATTTGTACTCCAGAGAAAGAGAGAGTGCATGTGATTCGAGAAGCACATAGTTCATTCATTACAGGACATTTTGGAGTAAGTAAAACAATCTCATTATTGCAGAATCATTGTTATTGGCCTCAAATGCAAGAAACTGTAGCTAAATACATAAGAGGTTGTGTTATGTGTGCAACAAGTAAACCTAGCAATAGGAAATTGGGTTTGTACACACCTCTTCCAGTTTCTTCTCGTACTTGGGAAATCATTTCTATGGACTTTGTAGGGGGGCTACCTATGTCTAGAGAAGGGCATGATTACCTATATGTTGTTGTGGATAGATTCAACAAAATGTGTATCTTAATGCCATGTAACAAATAGATCACTGCTGAACAAACCACTCATCTATTCTTTCAGAATGTTTGGGTACATTTTGGGCTACCCATGTCTATTGTATCTAATCGGGATTCCAGGTTCTTGGGAGAATTCTGGTCAACTTTATGGGAGCTTATGGATACTAAACTTAAGAAAAGTACATCTTTTCATCCACAGACCGACGGACAAACAGAGGTAGTAAACAGAACAGTGGTTCAACTGCTCAGAGGATATTGTAGTAAACATCCTAAACATTGGGATGAGTAGTTGTAGTATATACAGCATGTCTACAATCATGTAGTTCATTCTTCCACAAAAATATCTCCTTTTGAAACTTGTTTTCATTATCTGCCAAAAACACCGATGGACTTCTCTTTTGGAAAAGATGCAGTGGCTGGACATCATGATGCAAACAAAGATCTACGATTCATTCAGAGAATCCAAGCAGTGCAACAGACAGTTCAGGAAGAGTTGGAGAAGAGCCCAGAAAAGTACAAAGCCAGGCATGACAAGCATCGAGTTGATCATCAATTTCAGGTTGGTGGCAGAGTCTGGTTACATATCACCAAAGAAAGAATGAAAGGTGAAGGTAAAAAGCTTAATCCTATTAGGTATGGTCCTTTTGAAATCTTGGAAAAGATTGGTACTAATGCTTTTCGCTTGAATTTACCTTGATACATGCAAATTTATTCAATTGTCAATGTTGAGAATCTTAAATTGTATGAACCTCCTATGATAATGGATGAGGAAACTAACATATAGATTCCTTTATTTGATGATATGGCACCTGAATACATGAAAGAGTTGTAGGATTATGTTATTCTTGACATAAATGTAAGGACTTCATGAAGGGGGAATGCTGAGTACCTTTGAGTGGGGCTTAAAGGCATGCATCCTAGCAAAGCAAGATGGATGGAGATTGGAAAAGTGAGGGAGCTGTACCATCACTTACTTGCCAAATGATTCAGGATTTTGGAGGTCCAAAAGCTCTCCAATGGGGATGAATGATCCGGTGGATTATTCATCTTCAAAAATTACACTGATCCAATATGGTACAATAGTTATTAATCTATGGTTCTAACTCATATGCTAAACATTATATGCAACAATCCCTTAACTTTTGTAGCATGAGCCGCACAGTTACGCATGAGCCACGCAGTTGCGCATGAGCCACACTATTGCACATAAGCCACACAGTTGCGCATGAGCCACGCAGTTGTAGCATGGGCCACACAGTTTGTGCACCGTCAAGTTGAACATCGAATGGTTCATGGAGGTTAGTCACATCTCGTGACATTTGTGAAGTTGCGACAACGGATTGGGTATATGGAGAAGTCCTCATATGCTGTGACATTTGTGGAGTTAGTAGTGGCATCAAACGGTTACGTTACATATCGCATAGCCAAGTTGCAAGCACATGTGCGTGGTAGTCATTGCCACGTGTTGTGAGTCAACATATGTGCGTGGTGTTAGCTGCAATGCATTGGGGATATGGAACGTTGTGGTAACATAACGCTTGTGCAGCGATTTGGTAGGATTTCATATGGTTGTCATGATAATAAAGAAGATAACAGTTGTGATGATAAGACGAGTCAAACCCGTTACTTGGACTCCGACTGAACGCTTAAATACAGGATGCTGGCCACATTTTCCAGGGGAGAGGTGATTCAAATTGTTTAGAGCACATCGCTTCATTTTTATATTATGAGAAGCTTAGAGAGTTCGCTGTGAAATGTCTAGATGCTATTTCTTTCTGGAGTCGATCATTCTCTGTTATAATTTAGTTTTATTTTCCTTCTGAAGGCTAATTGTAATTTCCAGAAGAGAGGTCTTAAAGACTTTGTACAGCATTCTGTTTACAGTTGCTGAAGTTGATTCCATAACCATTTTTGTACCATCTTAAAGACATTGATTGGATTGGTACCCATTGGAGAGGGACCCGGAGACGTAGCCCAGTGGAGGGGGTGAAATCCGTTATCAACTTCTGTTTGTGACTCTTTGATTCTGTGTTTCTTTTTATATTTGTTTACCAGTTTTACTGTTCTCATTTTCGGTTTCTCATTCCTGTTTTAGTTTTCTATTCATTTCTGTGTCTAAGCATTTAATCACTATTAATGCCGTTCTAGGAATTAAGTAAACTGATTAAACCCATTCATTAAACTTTTTAATGCACGTAAGTTGAGATCCGGCAGATCATTCCCAAAGATAAATGTTAACAAGTGTTATATTATTATGTACTTTATACATGGTATGTATAAAGAATTAAATATATTTATAATATTAATGATTAAAGAAAGAAAGAAAAGCTCCATCCATTATTATTTATTATGTAAATATAATAAATAGTCCAAATCCTACAAAGTCTAATTAGGAACTAGTTGAAAGTTCCTAAGTTAAAATATTAATAATTACCCAAAGTAATTGAAAAGGGATAAATAAAGAAACCAAGGTTTCTTGATTTAACTGTCCCTTAGACTGAAAGGTCTGTTTATAAAGACTCAAGCCAAAGAAAGGTTTGGGGTCATGATATATCATATGTGGGAGTCATTTTTATGCCTGTTTTGCTCCTAAGAGAATTCTTGGATAACATTTTCCTCAAAGGAAAAAGGAAAACTGATCTAGACCTAATATACAAGATAGGAAATCCTACCCTAGGAGCTCTAACCTACTTCCATGTTGGATTAACCTACTTGCATGTTGGATTCCAGCTCAGGGGGATCTGGATTGAAATGAAGAACGGTTCAGGGTCATGGTTTGGTGGAACTTGGTAGTTCCTAAGTGTTTTGGTCATAAAAAATGGAGGTCAGATCAGACTTGAATTGTTAATGCTAGTTATTTGAGTGTGTGTGTTTAGCCATTAAAAGAGATTCAAGTTACAAGTATGAATCCCTAGAGTGTCTATTCTACATTCCTAGAATAAATGCTATTTATGTTAGATAAATGATTACATTGCATTTTCCTAACTTAATGTATATGTTTATGTGTTTAAATCTTCTAGGGTTTGCATTTTAAATATTAACCCTAGGTTGTAAGATATTTTATATACCAGGTTTATCTACTATTTATTTATTAGTTTACTTCTACAAGTTTAGTTTCTCCACAAATGTTCATCAAGGGCTTTGCACCCTAGTTTTAATTCGTGTATTAATTTTACTAATAGAACTAGGTTAAGTACAAACTAGGTTTATTTCAGATCTATTATTTATCTACCCCTTTTGTCTTTATACTCTATTGACATATTCCATTTGTCAGTAGAGGCATGTTTTAGAATTACAGAAAATAGTTCAGAGGTAAGTGATATATATATGTGTAAGTATAAACATACAACCTAGATAACCTAAGATATTATATACAAATTGAAATACTATATTATATATATATATACACATCAATAGTAAACAAATCAAAATACTATCTATAAATATATGTTAAGAGTTATAGGATGGAAGTATGAATCTAATCAATTTAAGTACAAACTATAATTATTCCTAAGATAAATACACCAGTAAAGACCTTCCAAGGTCTACATATTTAAATACAAGATAATTACAAAAAAATTCCATTAAAATTAGCATCATCATAAACAAAGAACGGGGTGAGTATCATGACCATTCTTTTGTCCAAAGATCAAATCACTTTTCATTATTTCAAATCTACAATCTTATAACATAAATCCACAAAATTGAAACTTGTTCCATAAAAATTGAATAGTCTCATTTAAATATCACTCACAACCATAGTAAAATGATTAACCAGAATAATACCATAATCATTAATAAATGCACTCAGTAATTTCACTGTAATTTGTATTGACTACATAACCATGAAACCATGATATTAAAAACCCCAATATAAATTCATACACACGAATTGTTTCCATTTTATAAACCATATCAAAATATCTACACAGTACCAAGTAATTACAAGGGTGGAAAGGAATCAAATACTATGGGAATCCAAGCCCCATTTTACATCCACAAAAAAATACAAATCATTACATCAACCATGAACAAGATTTGAACCTTGTGGGTATTTGTTTTCCAAGGCCACATTATACATACAATGTATGCAGGATACATTATTATTAACCTCAATACTTTTAATAACAAACATCTACGCTGTTGCTAAGTTGTAAGACTTAAGATCTTCCTTTTCACTGTAATCATGGCCTCGACCAAATTAAATAAAATGAATAGTCCCTCAAAAGTTAGTCTAAAGCGAGGAAGGCCATCGTGGGCTTGCACCCTTGGCTCTTTCACATATCCACATTATATACTAATTAATGAAATAATGATAGTAATGCAACCATCTAGAGATATCACAACAACCTTGAGAAAGGCTCATGGCACTCACGACAAGGCCTCAACCCAAAAGATGTCAACTATTACAGTTAAACGAAAGCACTTAATACATAGTCCATCAACGAAGGAAAAGAACACATTTAACCCATAGAATGAACAAATAGCACGACATACATTCAAAACATACATAGTAAATGTAATAACCATTGCCAACTCTTAAACACGGTATATACCTATATACATAGTAAATCCAATATCATAAGTCATTTTACACAGTCATGCCAAGGACGATGACACCATTGCAAGCAATGGTGATACCCAAGCGTAAAATCCCCAAATCCAAAATACAAGTTACAATATGATAAATATATACACAGGTCCTGTAAGGGCACTAAGATTCACTTCACGGCTTAAAATACTTAATAAATATAAAAACCCAAGTTTGTTAACACAGGCCCAAAGGTGCATCAAAACCCCACAGAGAAAGTTCAAACCAAACGGCGAGGATGAAACTTAGTGAGGACGAGTGACAACAAGTGTAGGCTTGTTTGACATGCTTACCTTACACCTTGGCATAACCCACAAACCAGTCGCCAAGTTTGAGCCACGCTGCTCTTTGACGACCCTGTCACCTGCAAACACCAAAACCATGAGAAGTGAGAAGTACGCATGCCAAGTAAACAAGATTAAACCATAATGCTATTAAGAAACCCAAAGCATGGGATAAACTTCATTTATCCAGCATTCACCTCCATTTTTCCCCTGTGCAGAGCCAAGACCAAACCCCAAACAACCAAAACCAAATGACAAGCCATCATGGAAGCCAAACCCTATGTTGGGTCCGTCATGATCCCCAAGAAGAATTAATGGCACCAGCCTCGTGTCCATTATCAAAATAAAACCCTCATTCATATATTTTGTAAACTATTTGTTAATATTGGTCTCCATTTCATGCGATGCCTCAAACCCTATCACTTAAAGGTTTAAACCTTATATTATAATTCACCACCCCAATCTTGTTCATGAGGTATCGTGAAAGGTATGGTATAATGATAGTCCTTATAATATAACGCGCCAACCGATAGTTAACACCAAGAATAATATATGTTATGCATCGTGAACCATAGGTTTAACCTTAAAACCTTGCTTACCATGCCCTAAGCTTCAAGCTTAAGAACCATCGCATATGAAATATGCCATGGTAATAATTAACATTTATAAAATCAAAGGTGTGATCTTTAAACCAAGAGTATCAACTGCAAATATAAATAAATTATATTTTAATACTTATATTAAAATAAACATGATAGGGAAGTATGATAGGATAGGAATAATTGATTAGTAAATACCTCATGATAAACAATAGGGCTTTAATGAGCAAAATTCATTTTTAAGTAACCAATTTATCATCGCAAGGTAAAAATGTAAGGAAAATAAAAGTGGTGACTTAGTTCCAAACAAACTATGTAATCCTGCAGTCAAGTAAACACTTCACCTCTCAGACTATCATGGGAGAACGAGTCCCACCACTCCGCCCACTTTGTTTCCACAAACAAATTTAATTTAGGACATTGCAAATAATCAGTAAACTTACGCTTAAATGAACAAGTATATAAGCAAGTAAATAACACTTATATAGTAAAGTAATAACATAGGAAACATTTAGTAATCAACACCATGAATTCGAAAGTAAAATACAGTAACAATCCTAACTAAGAGAAATATAGTAAAATGTAAGAACAACTTACGACCAAAATAGTGTTACATTTAATGTACCTATATTCTGCAAGTTAAATAATGTTTTGCATAGGTAGTTTTACTAGCCTACTAATTCTTTTTTATTTTCAATTTTTTGGGACATTACAAGTTGTATCAGAGCCTAGTTTCAATACTAAGAGACCTATGTGTGCACGAAGCGTTTACTACAAGGAAAATAAAGTATGATATTAAATTTATTACCAATAGAAAATTTTTCCGTTATTTAAATTTTTTGAAATTTCAGGAAAATTTTACTGAACAGTTCAGTTTATGGACACTGAGGAAGATAACATCCAACAAGGAAGGATGAACACCCCCACCCTAGAAGCAGAACTGGTGGTGGAGATAAATTCTAATATTCTGAAGACTATACATAGTCTTCAAGTAGAATTGCGAAGTCTCAGAGAAGATAATCTGAAAGAAAGAAAAGTACAACAAGATATAAATGAAGCATTACTGAGAAATATGATGAGAGGAAGCCAGCAGGGTAAGCCTACTCAGTCCACAAATAGCTCCAAAAGAGAACCTTACCATAAACAAGCCAGCAACCCAAGAGAAGAAGAAAAGGAGGAATGTACCCCTGAAGCATGGAAAGGAGATCATCACAGTCCTTCCACTGATGACTCTCCTTCTCCCCAAATAAATAAATAAAGAATAAATTACAGTATTTAGGGGGATTTTATAAACATAAGAGCCCCGACCTATGAAGGTGAAGTAAACACCAGGGAGAGGGCTAAAGAGTGGCCGTTGGGAACGAGCAAATATTTTCAGGTTCATAACTACTCAAGCGTGATGAAGGACCATCTTGCCATCTATAACTTGAATGGAAAAGAAAAAAGATGGTGGAGATATTTAAAACACACCAAGAAAGATGAGCTAAGAGAAATACGCCAGGATACCTTCCGAAAATTCTTCTAAGAGAAATATATGTCGAAAAGGTTCTTCGATAGGAAAGTGAAATAGTTTCATGAACTACACATGGGATCCATGACTATGGATTCATTTATTAATAGATTTCTAGATCTATTGAATTATTTTCCATACATCAAATAAGAAGAAGAGGTAAAGATCCAGTAGTTCCTAGGATGTCTTCCTCCCACTTTTCGGGACAGCATTGAAATAGACATGAACAAAAACCAAGACAAGTCTAATAACTTTTCAGATAACCGTAAACCTAGGTCTAACCCACAACCATACAGAATGAAGAATAAAAACTTTCAAGTGAATAAGAACTTCAATAAATATGGTACGAAGCCTTACGTACCAACTTGTAATGTTAACAAGCCAGTAGCAAGTGGATTCAATGCTAACTTGCTACTGATCAAGTGCTGGAAATGAAATGGGCCTCATTATGCCCAAGATTGTAAGAACAAGACTAATGGGGTCTTGCACAACTTACAAGAAGAACCAACTTCTGAGGACATAGCTAGAACACCATGCATTTATGTAGCATTGGATGGAAAATGGGAAGATGATCATGCTACAATGGTTGAGATAGAAGGTAAGATTTTGAACACTTCTATTTCAATACTTATTGATCCCAGTTTTTGTCGGAGATATGTTTCGCCTAAAATTGTTGATGAATGCAAACTAGGAAAACTAAAACATGATAAACCTTGGATGGTTCAGGTAGCCACAGGTGCGAAATTAAAAGTTTCAGAAATTGTTAAAGAATGTGAGGTAAACTTGAATGGATTTCCTATGAAAGAAAACATGAACATCATACCTTTAAGATCGTACGATTTACTTATCAGCATAGATTGGCTGGAACAATAGCATGTCATGCTTGATTACTTAAACAAGTCAATCTTGTGTACTGATAGCTAAGGGAACCATGTGAAGGTTCAGGGCATTCCAAAGAATTTTTTTGCAAGGCAAATATCTACCTTACAAGAAAAAAAATGCATTAGGAAAGGCTACAAGTTGTTTGCAGTGAACATCCGAGACATAGAGTCTAAAAGAAAACAATGCATAGAAGACTTCCCCATTCTTGAAGAATTAAAGGATGTGTTTCCTGATTAAATCCCAATATTACCTCCGAAATGAGACCTCAACTTTTCCATCGAACTAATCCCAATATTAGTTCCTACTTCCAAAGCCCCTTACCACATGAGTACACCTAAGTTGGTGGAACCCAAACTGCAACTGCAGGAATTGATAGAGAAAGGGTATATTTGCCCTAGTGTGTCTCCTTAGGGAGCACCAATATCATTTGTAAAGAAGAAGGATGGTATGATGGGGATGTGCATCAATTACCATCAGTTGAAAAAAATGATTATCAAGAACTGTTATCCACTCCCCAGGATCGATGACTTGTCCAACCAAGTGGGAGGAACCATAATATTTTCAAATATTGATCTACGATCTGGGTACCATCAGTTTGGATTCACGATGAGTATATTAACAAAAATTCCTTTCATAAAAAGTACAAGCACTACGAGTTCGTTGGGATGCCATATATGTTACCCAATGCACCCACGAAATTTATCTGTATGATGACCACCATATTCAGTAGGTATCTGGATTAATTTGTCTTGGTCTTTATAGATGAGATATTGGTTTATTCTAAGAATAAAGAAGATCACGAAGAATAGCTTCTCATAGTACTACAATTATTGAGAGAACACCATATTTATGCTAACTTTAGTAAATGTGATTTTTACAAAGCATAGATACAGTACTTAGGTCACACTATCTCCGAGACAAGGATAGCTGTGGACCGAGAAAATTTTAAATCCATAAAGGATTGGCCTAGACCTACTAGTGTCAGTGACATTAGGTCCTTTTTGGGATTAGCTAGAGATTATCGAAAGTTCATTGAGAACTTCTAGAGGATCGCTTTCCCCATGAATACTTTGTAGAAGAAAGAAAGTAAGTTCTTATGGACCGCTAAGTGCGAAGAAAGTTTTCAAAATATTAAGTATCTTTTGATGACCACACAATTGTTACAAATTGCGGATCTCTATGGTGATCTCGTTGTTTGCACGGATGCAAGAAAGGAAGGAATTGGAGGAGTCCTATTGTAGAATGATCACATGATCTGTTATGAATCACAGAAGTTGAAAGAGCATGACCAAAATTACCCTACACATGATATTGAGCTAGCTTCCATCATCCACACTTTAAGGATGTGGAGGCACTACCTCATGGGAAGGAAATTCCTTCTGAAGAAAAACAATACCAGTCTGAATTATTTATTCAATCAACCAGATCTGAATGCAAGGAAAGGAAGGTGGTTGGATTTCCTTTGTTTGTACCATTTCAAGCAAAATAACATTAAGGTAAAAGAGAATAAGATTTTTGATTCTTTGAGCCGACGAATTCATATGATATATGAGGTGTATTTCAGTCAAATAGATGCATATTTTCATGACAAGATTAGAGCGGCCAATAGAGTTGATGCCTACTATGTGGAAATCCTCAAGAAAATCCAGGGGGACAGGTTGTTTCAAAAACAAAAAGAATACCAGGTAGATGAATCCTGATTGCTATGGTCCAAGGATCATTTGTATTTTCCAGAAGGAGGGGACATTCAGTCCAACATCCTCAGGGAATTTTCCTCAGGAACCCTACTTTGGGCACCCTGGATATCAAAAGATGATATCTGCTATCAAGAGGAAATTTTATCACCTAAGTTAAAGGCCAACATTGTGATGTTTATCGCAAAATTTTAGGAATTTCAGCTAGTCAAAATTGAGCATCAACATCCTTTTGGGTTGTTGTAGTCATTACCCATTCCAGAATGGAAGTGGAAGGTTATTAGTATGGATTTCAACACCGGTTTACCAAAAAGTCGAAGAAAAATGATTCTATTTTTTTGGTCATCAACAAGTTGTCCAAAGAAACACACTTCATTCCTCTGAAGTCAACCTACACAGTAGTGAACATTACTGATATATTCTTGAACGAGATATTTAGATTGCATGGGATACCCAAGGCAATCATCTCCGATTGAGATGTTAAGTTTATAGGAAACTTTTGGAGATATTTATTCTCCATATTGGAGACATAGTTGAACTTTAGCACTCCATATGACCCACAAACATATGGTCATACAAAAAGAGAAAACCAGATTGTTGAGGACATGCTCAGGATGTATGTCATGAACAGCCCCATGAAGTGGGAGGATTACTTGCATCTCCCAGAGTTTTCTTATAACAATGGTTATCAGACTTCCACCAAGATGAGTCCCTTTGAGGTACTCTATGGATATAAGTGTAGAACACCGGTTACTTGGGATATCCCATTGGATCGAATCATGTTAGGGCCTTATTTGTTCATGGACTTGGAACAGTTCGTTACCAAGGCCCATGTGAACCTTAAAGAAGCACAAGACCGCTAGAAAAGTTACGCGGATCAAAAAATAAAAGATAAATACTTTCAATTAGGTGATAATCTTTACTTGAAAATAAAATCCAAATGAAGCTTGTTGATCTTGGGTAGGTGTGGTAAGTTAGCACCTATATTTTGTAGACCTTTTGAAGTACTGGCCAAGAAGTGGCCAGTGGCATATGAACTAGCATTACCTGCGCATGTAAGATTCCATAATGTTTACCATGCATCTTTGTTAAAGAAATATTTTTATGATACTAAACATGTTGTTGATTTTTCTGTGTTACAGGTGGAACTTGAAGCGGAGTTTTCCCCTTAGCCTATTCATATAATGGACAAGAGGGAGGCGTAGCTTTAGAAGCGTACCATAGTCCAGTTTAAAGTGAAATGGAGGAACTTTGAGGATGATGAGGCTACTTGGGATAATTAAGCCACCATGAAAAAGACTTACCTCGCCTTGTTTCATGATGTCATTCCTAGTCCCTAGAACACCAGGGATGGTGTTGTTCTAAGAGGGGAGGGATGTAATATCCGAAATTTTGGACCTAACAATTATAGGCATGTTCCTATTAATTATGATCATTGTCTTGATGTTTTATTTATATATATTTATATATTGGGTCAAAGATCCCATTGCATATGAACATGATGATTTGTTTTATATATTGGGCGTAAGCTAATTATTGATGATATATATATATATATATATATATATATATATATATATATATATCTTTGTTTGTGTTGGGCATGGACCTTGAATCACATGATTGATGAGATGTTTTCTATTGAGCAGGAAGCTCTGGAGCACATGAGTGATTGATGATTTGTGTTGAGTGAGGAGCTCTGGAGCACATGAGTGATTGATGATTTGTCTTGAGTGAGGATCCCTGTGGCACATGAGTTACGCATGATTTGTGTTGAGTGAGGAACTCTAGTGCACATGAGTGATCGATGATTTGTGTTGAGCGAGAAGCTCTGGAGCACATGAGTACTTAACTTTCTATTGAGTGGGAAGCTCTGGAAAACATGAAAAGATAATTGCAAGTGTTGGGCATAAGCCCTTTCTCCTTCCATGTTTTTGTTGACCATAAGCTCTAGAGCATCGGATGCTTGGCCATTATATCCCTAGGTGTATCGTACAAGTAGATCCTACCATTAGTGTTGAGCAAAGAGCTCTAGAATTGCACTAGGTTGTAACTCCCTATTAAAGAATTGAGTATGGGCTCTGGTAAGTGCTAGGGGTTACTAAAAAGAATTTAATAAACTTCTAAGTGAAAATGAATCGAGAAAAATATTGATATCTTCATACTTATTTATAACTAATTAAATGAAATTTTGAATTTCTCTATTCTCATCAAGGACTGAAGAACTACCATGTTATACAATGTAAATCCAACATGCAGGGATGTTTAGACTTGCCTAGCCCAGTAGACCTAAACTGTCTACCTACTTGACCTTAATGAAGAAGTGTCATTAAGTCTAGGGATCATGGTATATGATGCCCAAAGACAAATGTTAACAAGTGTTATATTATTATGTACTTTATACATGGTATGTATAAAGAATTAAATATATTTATAATATTAATGATGAAAGTAAGAAAGAAAAGCTCCATCCATTATAGTTTATTATGTAAAGATAATAAATTGTCCAAAGGCTACAAAGTATAGTTAGGATCTAGTTGAAAGTTCCTAAGTTAAAATATTAATAATTACCAAAAGCAATTGAAAAGGGTTAAATCAAGAAACCAGGGTTTCTTGATTTAACTGACCCTTTCACTGAAAAAGTATTCCTATAAAGACTCAAGCAAAGGAAGGGCTTGGGGTCCTGATCTGTCATTCAGAGGAGTCATTTTCCTACCTGTTTCACTCTCAAGAGAATTCTTGGAGAACATTTTCCTCAAAAATGGATAACTGATCCAGACTTGATATACAAGATAGGAAATCCTAGCTTAGCAGCTCTAAGCTATTTGTATGTTGGGTTCCAGCTCGGGGGGATCTGGATTGAAACCAGTAATGGTTCTGGGTCATGGTTGGCTGGAACGTGGTAGTTCCCAAGTGTTTTGGTCATCAAAAACATATGTCCAATCTGCATTGAATTGTTAATGCTAGTTATTTGGGTTTGCAGGTTCAACCATTAACAGAGCTTGAAGATGCAGGTATAAATCCATAAACTTTCTATTCTACTTTCCTAGAATAAATGCTAGCTATGTTATGTAAATGATTACATTGCATTTTCCTATCCCAGTGCATATGTTTATCTGTTTAAATCTGCCAGGGTTTTCATTTTACATATTAACCCTATGCTGTAAGAGATTTTCTATACCAGGTTTATCGAGGGTTTATTTATTAGTTTACTTCTACAAGCTTAATTTCTCCACAAATGTTCATTAAGGGCACTGCACCCTAGTTTTGATTCTTGTATTAGTTTTACTACTAGAATTGGGTTAAGTACAAACTAGGTTTATTTCAGATTTGTTATTTATCTGCTCCTTTTGTCTTTATACTCTACTGACATATTCCATTTGTCAGCAGAGGCATGTTTTAGAATTACATAAAATAGTTCAGATGTAAGTTATATATATACCTATAAGTATAAACTTACAACCTAGATAACCTAAAATATTATCTACAAACCGAAATACTATATATATATATATATATATAGTATTTCTGTTTGTAGATAATATCTTAGGTTATCTATGTTGTAAGTTTATATATATATATATATATATAGTATTTCTGTTTGTAGATAATATCTTAGGTTATCTATGTTGTAAGTTTATATATATATATATATATATAGTATTTCTGTTTGTAGATAATATCTTAGGTTATCTATGTTGTAAGTTTATATATATATATATATATATAGTATTTCTGTTTGTAGATAATATCTTAGGTTATCTATGTTGTAAGTTTATATATATATATATATATATAGTATTTCTGTTTGTAGATAATATCTTAGGTTATCTATGTTGTAAGTTTATATATATATATATATATATAGTATTTCTGTTTGTAGATAATATCTTAGGTTATCTATGTTGTAAGTTTATATATATATATATATATATAGTATTTCTGTTTGTAGATAATATCTTAGGTTATCTATGTTGTAAGTTTATATATATATATATATATATCAACAGTAAACAAATCGAAATACTATCTATAAATATACATTAACAGTTATATAATGGAACTATGAATCTAATCAATTTAAGTACAAACAATAATTATTCCTAAGATAAATACACTAGTAAAGACCTTCCAAGGTCTACATATTTAAATACAATATAATTACTAAAAAATTCCATTAAAATTACCATCATCATAAGACAACAATAGAGTGAGTATCGTGACCATTCTTTCGTCGAAATATTAAGTCTCTTTTCATTATTTAAAATCCACAAAATCAAAACTTGTGCCATAAAAATCGAATAGTCTCATTTAAATATCACTCACAGCCATAGTAAAGCAATTAACCAAAATAATACCATAATCATTAATAAATGCATGTAGTAATTTCATAAGGTCTAGAAATGAATCATGTAGACTATCATTTCTACTCACTACATCACCACGAAACCATCATATTAAAAACCCCAATATAAATTCATACACAGGAATATTTTCCATTTTACAAACCATATTGAAATATCTACACAGTCCCAAGTAATTACAAGGGTGTACAGGAATCGAATCTTGTGGGCATCTAAGCCCCAATTCACATCCACATAAAAATACAACTGGTTACATCAACCACGAATAGGATTTGAACCCAATGGGTATTTGTTTACCAAGGCCACTCTATACATACAACATATGCAGGCTACATTATTATTAAAATCAATACTTTTAATAACAAACATCTACTCTACAGCTAAGTCATAAGACTTAAGCTCTGCCCCTGTGTTGTAATCACGGCCTCGACCAACTTAATTAAAACACATAGTCCCTTAAAATTCAGTCTACAGCGACGAACGCCATCGTGGGATCGCACCCATGGCTCTTTCACATATCAACATTATATACTAATCAATGAAATAATGACAGTAATGTGTAATGTACCCCTGGTACCTTGATGTCAGTATGAGAGTAAGAAAAGGGGTAACGATTATTTTCTTTTATGTTTCGTTGTTACTACAACACGAGCTAAACAAGTTAATGACAGATGTTACATGGTAACACAATAAATCATGTCTACTCAAAACACAATAAATTCAAACTAAGCTAATTGTAGCACAATCATTGACAATATTACACCTATCCCTAAGAATGCAAAACAAGCTTATTATGCCTTCTAGTAATCATCTATTTTTTTATTTCCCTTAATCTTCACATGATTAATTAATTCCTTTATACCGAAAGCATATTTTCATGAAAACATTCAATCTTAGAGCTATTAGTAGCTACAAGTGTTTTTATCAACATACTACACTTAAAACAATACCATGCATTTAATACCATGTGCGGACATTAACAATGACATTTTTTACTAACTTTATTAACAAGGATTACGAAACAACATCACATGTACACCAACCAAAAGAGGAAGTAAAACAATCATAACCATGAAAGGAGACGGACACAAATGTACGTGGTTCGCCCCCTCTTTGGATTACATCCACCAATCATTCAATTTCTATTAAGCAGTTCAACCAGAGTTACAAAATAGAAGTGGTGATACTGCATCCTTTCCACACTATCTCATATTGAGATCAAAAACCAGAATTGGTTAAATACTCTTATCGCAAGTAACAAGCTGTAATATTCATCAACAAATGATTACCACCTGCAACAACCTTTCTCAAAGGTAACATCGAAGACCAACATGAATTCTAGATTTGCTAATGGGAAGGGAAACATCTTATTTACTGAAACATCTCGTTTTCCAGTCTGTAGCCGTAACATAATATTTTTCAGAGGTGTAAGCATACTCGGCAAAAATAAATAGTACCTAAATTCATACTATGACAATAACCACCATATGTAAGAGGACTATTACAGAAACTTCTTGTGTCCACATTACACCAGAAAACATCCAATAAACAAAAATGTACACATTCTGGCAGCAGAGGAGGAAAGCATCAGAGTTAGGTAAAGCTCCTTCTAGAATTAACCAAAGGAAAAGTATGTATTCCTAAAGCAATGTACAGGGAAACACACTTCCCAAATATTGCAAGATTAGATACAATCCGGTAATAAATGAAAAGGGATAATGCAGTCCCACACGAACCATTAGGTTATATCCCCGATCCATGACCAATATGGGGTAAATGAAGCGCAGGTTTGGAGCAAACCCAAGACAACCTCTGAAAACGTATGGGCTAAGATCCTGAACCTGATCATCATGGAAAGGTTAAACTTTTATAGGACGCACAACATCCAAAGCGTATCCATTCGGATCATTAAGAGGGTTGCTGTAGAGATCAAGGCTTGCTCAGGTTGTGGGCAAAATCTGAAATGATCAACAGATCTTATTCAAACGGTAAACAAAACAAAGTTACAATAAAAGGTACCCATTCAAGCCATGACACCCATTATAGACACTTCTGCAACTTAAACTTGCAAGTGTCAGCACCGAGGTGCAGTGGGTCAAGATGCGTAGCTGCTAGCTTGTAGAGTCAGATAGGAAAAATGTTGTTTTTACAGAACAACACAACAATTATCAAACAACGTGGGGTTCTCACAAAACCCTAAATGCATTCCACCAAAGCGTTTACCAAACAACTACAAGTCAAGCATATATATATATATATATATATATATATAATGAATTCAAATACCAACGAATCCATAACCAAAAACTCATTCAATCAATATAGTTAAAGGCAAACTACAGTTCGGGTTGAACATATATGGCAAACTTCAGTATCTTAACTCCATACCTGTTTTCGAATCGTTATGCCAGAATTCTTGGTTTACCTATTGCCCGACGCTTGCATACTATGCCTTCGCCTTCTTCGTCTGCGTCCATCCATAACTGTAACCATATATATTCATGATCTACTTGGTAGGCAGCCACCCAACTGAACAAGATCTTACTCTAGTCGTGGCAGTTCTTTATGAAACGTAGCATTCCCCCTTTTATAAAACGTAGGGGTCTAAATATTTCAAAAACGCAGAGGTGATCTCTTCTTTGGAATGTGTAGAGGAATATTTCTTCTCAGAACGCACAGGTTCCTCCTCTTCTAGAATACACCAAGGCATATCTCCTCTCAGATGTCCAGGTTCCTCCATCTCAAATTGTAGAGCTACATGCTTTCAAGCATAGAGCTTCCTTCTCCAAACGTCCAGACAAAAAACGTGGAGCTCCTTGCTGGTGGAAAAACCCATATCTATTTTTTAAAACACCAACAGA
>LPNX010077412.1:82265-97418 GCA_001517045.1 Pseudotsuga menziesii
ATATCCTACCTGCAGTACAGGCGGTTTTCTAAATAACATACACACGTTTCCAATCTCCTCGGTCAAGGTGAGGTGGAAATAAGCGCTAACATACTTAGGCTCTTGCTGTTTTTTTTTTCAAGGAAATTTTCCTTTGACCATTAGTTCTATTAGGATGCTTTTCTCCTCGAAATAGCTCTTTTGATCTTAAACCCTTAAATCTTTTGTATCGATGCTAACCCGGGTGCAACTCCTTCTATATTGACTTGATCCTATTAGGGTTTAGTTCAGAGTTGCGATGTCTCATTCTGAGTAGGTTTTGGAAAAAACATGTACCATGGTACGTGCAGATACTATCTCTAAAGACTGAGGATGTAAATTTTTCCACTTAGGCTTATTTCGATCTAGGACGTCCATTAAATCTTATGTCATTGAAGAAGATGTTCACTCTTCTTCCCATTCACTGCTTTACCTCCCCTAGTGGATTCAGTCACCTGTTTAAGTGGTGTCCCGGTCTCGCATATCCCAGGTCTATAGCTTAGAAAAAAAAATCACATCACCTATCATACAAAGTTCTACTGGTGGGGCCTTGGCCTTGAGCTCCTCACGAGAGAACAAGATACATCCAAAATTACAAAATATTCAGAGGTAGTTCAAGGGGGATGTTACATAATGAAACCATCAAGATCTATCACTAGAACCTTGCGAAAGTCTCATGCTACTCACAACAAGGCCTCAACCCAATCTCTATCAACTATTATAGTTAAATGAAAACACTTAATACACAGTACATCAATGAAGGCGAATGCAACATCTAACCCACAGAGTAAAAAAATAGCACGACATAAATTCAAAAAATATAAAGTAAATGTAATAACCATTGCCAACTCTTAAACGTAGTATATACATATATACACAGTAAATCCAATATCATAAGTCATTTTACATAGTTGTTCCAAGGGATATGGCACCATTGCAAAAAAAAGTGTTTCGTAGGCATAAAAACCCCAAATCAAAAATACAAGTTACAATACCATAAATATATACACAGAGCCTATAAGGGCACTAAGATTCGCTCCATGGATTAAAAGCATTAATAAACATAAAATTCCAAGTCTGTTAACACAGGCCCAAGGGCACATCAAAACCTCACAGAGAAACTCCAAACCAAATGACGAGGACAAAACCTAGTTAGGCCGAGAGATAACAAGCGTAGGCTTGTTTGATAAGATTACCTTACACCTTAGCATCACCCATGAACCAGTCGCCAAGTTTGATCCACGCTTCTATTCGATGAACTTGTCACCTGCAAAAACCAAAGCCACAAGAAGTCAGAAGTATGCATTCCAAGTAAACAATATTAAACCATAATGCTCTTAAGAAACCCAAAGCGTGGTCTTACCTTCATTTAGCCAGCAGTCGCCTCCATTTTTCCCTTGCACAGAGCCGATACCAAACCCTAAACAACCAAATGAAATGGCATGCCATCGTGGAAGCCAAACCCTATGTTGGGTCTGCCAGAATCCCCAAGGAGCATTAATGGCACCAGCGTGGTGTCCATTATCAAACTAAAACCCAGATTCCTATAGTTTGCAAATGATTCATTAATATTGGTCTTGATTCCATGCTATGCCTTAAACCCTATTGCTTAAAGCTTCAAACCTTATATTATAATTTGCCACCCCAATCTTGTGTAGGAGGTATCGTGAAAGGTATTGTATAATGACAGTCCTTATAATATAACACGCCAACCCATAGTTAACACCAAGTAGAATATATGCTATTCATTGTGAACTATAGGTTTAAGCTTAAAACTTTTCTTACCATGCCCTAATCTTCAATCTTATGGACCATGCCATAGGAAATATTTTTTTTTATAACTAAGAGATTCTATTATGATACAAAAAGTTACCAAAAAGATACTGATCCAAAGGTTGATAGAGCTTGACCTTTAGCCGAAAATGACTAGGCTTAGAAATGCCTATCTGTGCTGACAAAACCACGAAAATGACCAGTGTTGGAAATGCCTGTCTCTTCTAACAACCCAAAATTGGTGTCTTACATATCTAAAATCCTGATAGTAGAACAACGGAAAATAATCAAAACGGCCCTGAGACCTATTAGATAGACAACCTGATAACAAGAAATACATTTAACTGAAAACAGACCAAATAAAAGGAAACCTCCGCATACCAAACAGAGTACAGTGCTTCACAAAAAGACACAAATGCCCAATAAATGTCCAAAGAGACATCTCTAACTTACCCCCTTGCTGGGTGGATTATGGGGTTGATCCTCCTGGGGGGGCTGCATGGCAAAGGCTGGAGAGTTAGTCGAAGTATTCTCTAGGTTAGAAGATTGGGAACCAGGGTTAACCAACAGATTTTGAGTTATCTGCTCTATAAGACGAAACCTTGCCACACTTTATTGTTTTCCTCTACAGATATTTTCCATGGCATCATGGATGCCTTGAGCTGTTTGAATTTTTTCTTGGATGTCTCTCACTAATAGGATTCGCGCCAACCAAAATGGATTGGTAATCAATGGGCATCCCATCAACATCTCGAGCTCCTGAAGGAGATCAATATCCATGATCACAATAAATCCCTCGATAGCAATAGGTGTCTCAGCCATATACTGGTCTCCCCAGCTAAAGGGAGCAGCATCCAGAATGCCCCTGTAATGGGACATGGAATCCTCCTCACGACTAGGAAAATATTCGCAGGAATTACCACCATGATTTAAGCCATGCGCTGTGGATCAAGCCCTCCATACCCTGAACATGGTATAGTCACTCAAGAAGATAGAGGACAGAAGCAGAAGCGAAAACATAGAATTGGATAGGTCCATGGGCTCCTCGAGAAGCACATAAATAGGGCCATATACTGCTGAAAAAATCCTCCTGCAGCCTTCTTCCTTAACCCCCCCCGAGCCTGCCATAATTCCCTGCCATTCTCCACGATCAAGCTCATCTTTCACCTTTTGTGAATGATTTGCATCCTTAAGTCTTACAGCAGGCCAGAGGATATGAGCCTCCATTATATATATCAATCTATCCAAATCAATGGCAAGTACATTACATGCACTTCCAACCTTCCTCATTCCCATGGATCCAGCTTTAAGGCGACCCTCGCATTGCATATAAAGCCACTCTCTCCTTCCACACTTGGGACTTCCTTTCTTGGATTCCACATGCTCCATACTCGGGCTGCATGTAAGGTGAGGATAATCAAGAAAGAACCATGTTTTAAAGCAGCCATGATCATGGGTTAAGACATGCCTTAATGTACCGCAGCTAGAAATTAGAAACTCCCTTGTCCTACCAAGTTTATTGACTAGACCTTTGCGTGCCATCCCTAGATGTTGACACGTTGGCTTATTGCCTTCCCTCGGATCGAAGCCATTTGTCATTCACATGCAAAATATAGAGCGTTTTACCTCATGTCATCATCTTCTAGCTTGGAGCATCTACTCCAAATTCGATGGGTTTTTTCACCATCCTCCTTTGTCTCTGCATGGAAAGAATACTCGCTCTCCACTCCTACGTTATCCATGGCATCCTCCACCTTGTTCCCTTCCCGCTTAACATGCATTACCAGAAAGGCTTCCTCTCTTGTGAGCATCTACCTGAGGACATTTAACCTACTCTCCCATCTCTAGTTTTTGGACTCTTGGGTCGTTAAGGATCTTGCTTGAAGTTTGCATGCAATCTTAATTATGATCTAGGAGTCACCCTCCACCACCAGAGCAAATTTACCCATTTGCTTTGCCTAGTTCAAGCCATTGATTAAACCTTCCAGCTCAGCCATGTTGTTCATGTTGGACCCTATGGATTCCCAGAACAAAATAAGGATTCTTCCCTTCGAATTTATGATGACACCTCCATATCCGGCTGGTCTTGGATTTCCTTTGGCCACACCATCTACATTGAGTTTGAAGGACCCTGTTGGTGGGGCATTCCAGAACAACGGGATGGAGACATGCACAGGATGCAAATGAGCAATCAAGTTGTCTGGAGGTATTTCTTCTAACCCAAAAGCATGCAGAATACTACATTCATTTATTTCCGCTACAAATTCTTCCTGCGACCAAGAATGCAATGATGTAGTTTCTTTCATGTGGGTTTCTATGGAATTCCATATTTCTTCAAGTTTCCTTTCTTTGTTCTCAAAATGTTTGTTTTTTTTCTAGTTTTCCATATTTCCCAAATTGTGAAGCTAGGGAAAAGTTCCCATAGGCGATTCACTATTTTGTTTTCGGAACTGTTTATGGGCGAGTCAACAATTGTGATATCCGGCCGTCCCCTATGTCTGTGATCTTTTCTAAATATTGTCTCCCCTTTCACCCATAAGGAGTTAGCAATCCTGCATTCATCCAGTAGGTGATTAATAGACTCATCATTCTCTTCGCACATGGAGCAGTGGGATGGACCATGAAAACCTCTGACCTGTAGGTTATCCCAAATTAGGATGCGGCGCTTTATAACCAACCAGCAAAAAATAGAGATTTTGGGCCACCATCCTCCCTTTTAGATTTTAATTCATTTGGATTCTGGAGCAATGTTTTGGGTTTCAGTTGACAATCCTAGGGATTCTTTCATATTTAAGTTTCCTGAGGTTGTATACCCCCATCTTATTTTGTCAGGATCCTCATTCTTGGAAAACCTTTTCTTGTAGAGCTCCGATAAGAAATTTTCGATGTCTTCCCCTGGTGCTTTGTCTTGCCACCATCTTTTTTCCTTCCATCTTCTGAACCTCTAGTCTATATTGTCATTGTCCTAGAACTTCGCCACCGTTAACCAAGGAGTTATTTTGGAGGATGGAGCATAATAGAGGTGTGTCTTCCCCACATGAAATAGCAGGTTCCTGGTTCAAAGCTTCGCATGAAAATATTGCATTTTGACGGTTCCGAATTTCCCACAAACTATGTTTTTGAACTAGACCACTGTTTTCCTGAGTAGTCTTCCATATGCTGGAGCCTAGTATATTTTCACCGAACCTTATAAGGGATTGTTTTGGCTAGTGTGGCACATATTTCAAGTGCCACAATTTGGGCGAAGGCTCGTCTTTATAGTTCACCCATCTCCTCCATATTTTTGCACTCATGAATTTGTTATTATCCAGTGGGTCTCTGAGGCCCAATCCTTCCATAACCTTCGGGGTGCAAATGGATATGAATTCCTTGGATCATTTTACATTAGGTGAGGTTACAATGCTAATTTGAGTCTTTTTATAGTTGCGGTAACCTCCTAGAATAAAAAAATTAGTGCAATAATAGCATCATTTATACCAATTCAATGCATCTTTCATCCTATGATGTAGAAGTAAAGATGTTACATTTGCATAGGGTATTCTATTATTTTGTGTCACAAGTGATCCAACTACAACCATATCATTTTTTCCCAGGACAACTTGATCAAGACGGATTGCACCCATGCCTATAAAATCCTCATCCTTAACAGTAAAACCATTTAGCACAACGCCATGACCTGTTTAAAGCATGCATATTGTAAAAGAGACCAAAACATAATAGATATAAATGTAAACATACCTCTAGAATAATTCATGTATATAAGCATTAAAATAATGTGTGAATCCCAATATTATGTTTTTACTATGCTCCATACAATTACCATTTGTTGGTATCTCTTAGTTCACAATCTAAGTTTCTAGAATACTGTCGCCTAAAATGGGATTCCTATATCATAGAGTTCCATCTAGTTCTCATATTAAATAAGGGGTCACTTAATCAAGTATCATTTTGGTTGATTTTCTCACCTACCTTGATCTTGCAACCTTTGGAGGTGATAGTGCCCATTATTACCTCATTCCATTGATATCTTTGTAATATGTACACTTTCTTTCGTAAAAAGATACAATTGCTTCATTGAGGAGGCTAGGATAATCTTGGGAGGCTAGTATGGATGAAGAGGAATTTTTTTATTACTCAAAGGAGTTTTAGGATTATAATCCTCCCTTGTCCAATTTGTTCAATCATGTCTAAATTAGGAGTCTTTTCAGTATATATTTATTCACTGGAATCATTAGGTTCATATGGCCTAAATTGGCCACATGTACCAGTTAATAGAGTGTGGGGAACATTAGTTGAGGAAAAATTCCATTGACTACACTTGCATGCATAACTTTAGGAGCCTCCTAGACCAATCCCTACAATTTAGGAGCCATTGGGAGTGCTAGAACCAACCTCCTTCAATTGAGTTTAGTTAGTGAATAGTTAAGCCTAATTAGGACTTAGTTACATTTAGTTACATCTAGTTACATTCATTTAGTGGTCGTCATTGATTGATTTCATGTGGAAAGGCGTAATTCCTCACCTACCACATTCAGTTAGGCCAATTAACTGATTCTAACTTACTAGTGGAGTGATTGAGGAAACTTGGGATAACTAGTTGAGCTCCGATAATAATTTAGGCATGTCTAGTTATCCATGTAGTTAGGTGGATTCAATCAATTTTAATTCCTCTCTCACTCATTCAAATTGACTGGTTATAATAACCAGTGTATTAAATTGTAATTAATTATCTAATTAATTTTGATTAATGGAAGCATTCACAGTTGGAAGCCATTTTTGCACTGTTTCATTCTTCAATTTTTGAGTAAAATTGTCTAATATATTTTGTGAGTTGTGTGTTGGTCCATAGATATCTGTGCTCAATTTAATCTGCTATCAAAGAATAGGCAAGACAAGGAACTTCTCCTATTACAGATTCATACTTGGATTAAAAAAAAATGAGCAATGATTCCTCCTTCCAGCACTACACCAGAAGTAGAGAATTTACCACATAAATCGTAAGCAAAGGAATTATTGATCAACCTTGATTAAATAATATGGGTGTGAGGAAAATTAGAAAAGTGTAGGATGTATACCTTACTTTGTCTATTTTATTGTGTGATTCATAGGTTTTTTAGTCTCCTTCACTGCATTCGTTACAACAGCTCGGTCTCCTTCATTGCATTCGCTATAGCAACACAATGGCCCCTCCAATGGAGCTTCTAAATCCTTTCAACTACCACCAGTGGAAGGAGTACATGGACATGAAACTTCACTCCAAAAGAATCTTTAGACTAACCATGGAGACATAGGCAGAGCCATTTCATTATGTTGACAAAGAAAAATACTGGAATAGGCTTGATGAGGCATATGGATGCGTGTTCCTCTCAATCTCTATATATCTTCTCTTACACATCAATGCATTGAATACTTCCAAGGAGGGTTGGGATCAGCTTTATTCCTTGTTTTATAAGAAGGATGACCTAAGGATCTACTAACTGGAGAATGAGATTATTTCTCTTCATTAATCCAACTTCAAAACTTAGAATGATTTCTTCACCAAATTTAAGCACCTGGTGTTCTAGTTGAAGTCGTGCAAGGTTGAGAAGGAGGATGGTCAACTCATCCTTTCGATCCTCTAAAAAAATGGTTTAGAATACTCAGTATTTGTATCAATCTTTCATTCAAGGAGGCTCGCTACTCCAAATTGGAATATTCCTACTCTTAATTCCTTCATTGAATCTCTCACCCATGAGCATGACAAGTTGATCCAAATGGGGATCATTCGATCTTCCAAGATCAAGAATTGGTTGCTAGAGGACCTAAGCCTATGAATGGGGAACACTAGTTGAGGATAACTGACACTGAATACACTTGCATGAATTAGTTTAGGATCCTCCTAGAACAGTCCCTACAATTTAGGATCCATTGGGAGCATCGAAACCAACCTCCTTCAGTTGAGTTTAGTTAGTGACTAGTTAAGCCTAGTTAGAAGTTAGTTACATTCAGTTACATCCAGTTACATTAAGTTACATCCAGTTAAATTTAGTTAGCGCTATTAATTGATTGATTACATGTGGGAAGGAACAATTCCTCACCTACCACATCCAATTAGGCTAGTTAACTGATTATAACTAACTAGTGCACTGATTAAGGCAACTGGGGCTAACTAGTTGAGCTTCGATAATGATTTAGCCATGTTCAAATATCCATGTAGTTAGGTAGAGTCAATCAATTCTAATTCCTCTATCATGCATTCAAATTGACTAGTTATGAATACCAGTGTATTACATTATAATTAATTATCCAATTACTTTTGATTAATTAAAGCATTCATAGTTGCAAGCCATTTTTGTAATCTATCATTCATAAATTTCTGAGTAAAATTTTTCGATTTATCTTGTGAGTTGTGTGTTGGTCCATAGATCTATGCGTTCAATTTAATAAGAGGGTGGATGAAGTTTCCTTGAAACCAATTTTTGGATGTAGGGATGAAGTGCTAAAACATTGGAAATTGTCAAGGGTATCACATCATAAAATTGAAGAGGCTAGTGACATAAAGAATATAACCTATTCCAAGTCCTCGGAACTGCCCAAAATCCCTAACCCTAAGGTTTACCCTAGCACTATGGAGGTCTATGTTATAAAAATTTTGTTTCCCAATTATGTGAAGAATATTAATTTTTCTTTGCTCGGGTCACCACCTATTATTCTAGGTTTCTAGTTATTTATCCCTAGGTATCTGTTTTCTAAATTTTGCTTCACAATATTCATTCGCTTATGGATCAATTTGTGTTTTTTTCCATTGTGTTGTACCATTTGTTATGTTTTCTTTATATTCCATGCAACACAAAAATTCTGCAAACCCCTATCTAATACTTCTAAAAAATGAAAACCAAATAAAGATCAAAATAAAAGCTATTTGCATGGGTATCTAGGGGGTAGATTTTGAGGCCATTTTGAGGCCACAAGAATTCAAAGGTGTTTTTGGTGTATTTTGGGAAGCATAACAATGAGGAAATGACCAAAACACAGACCTTGCCATGAACAACGAATTTTGGGCCATTTTTGTAGACTTAACCAACATTTTGTGCATAGTTAGAATAGAAAGCAAGATTGTTGCAAAGGTTTTGGGCACTTTTGCACATGGGTGTGAAAATAGCCTCAATCTTTGTTCACATGCATATTTTAAGGCTAAATAGCTATAAATAGTCATGAAAATTACCCTAAGATGAATTTTTGGATTCATGTAGGCTAAATAGTAGTAAAATTATGCTTTTGGGCATAATTTCACCTAATATCAGTCATATGGATTCAAAATCCTGACACAATATGGACTCTCTCATTAACCACTACCCATAATGCATAACCCACTAATTAACTAAGCTAATAATATATTACCACTATAACCATTAAACACTTCATCCACTACTACACTAATCCGTAACACACTAATTGATAACACCCAAATTCACTAAAAAGCAAAGCTAACCATTGACGTAGTTATCCACAAAGAATTATCCCACAAAAATATGAAGTGACTAACTTAATAACCAAATAACATAATAATCATTGAACCACTAACTCTCTAATTACTAAATCGATAACCCGCTAATCCATTAACCATTTGAAGACTAACACACTAACCTACTAACTAATAGATTTCCAACACAATAAGCCAATAAACCCTGTAATTTTATTTCAAACCTACTAACCTCTAACTCATTAATGAATAACCATTAATTAATATTTTTAGCTTGTAAAAACTCACTTAAAAACTTGCTTTTCTTTAAATAGATTTTTTTTTAAATATTAGTAAACTGAAATGAAAAAAATTCTTGAACTTCGTTTGTTTCGCACACATATATAACTAAATTACAATACTGCTTGAGGGGTCACTCAACTATGTTTAAGGGCTAGGGATGCACTATAAACACTATCCAATATTGTGCGAAAGTATCCATGGGTTATATATATATATATATTCCAAAACAAACAACCAAAAATATTATTAGTTAAGCAAAGTTATATTACATTTTAAATGTGCATATAAACACTTAGGAAACATCAAACAAAATATTATCACTTTCCATAAAATGACATTCTTTGTATTCGTTGATGGACCTTCAGTTTGTCTATTTTATAACCCATACTATATTATATATTTACATTTGATACTTACATCTTAATGTGAAACATTCATGCCTTTTGATGACCAATATATACATTGTGCCATATTATTAAATAATTATATATACAATTGCTTAATTCCAAGCATGAATGTGATGTGATTGATTTTAAAGTGATCTTTTAACGATTATTGTATGTGAACCGATATGGTCTAAAAGGATAATAGTGAAGGGATTTGATATAAAAGACAAGGATGATCTCCTTCATTTATGAATACAAATATAGTCCCTTCACCATATTTAGAGTTGCTAACTCTGAGACGAAGCCATGATTTGCCTATACCCACAAGGACCAATGTCATGTGATTTACTTTAAATTGATGAAAAATTTATTTGTTACTACAAATTGATTCCAGGTCATAAATCTATTTCATATGAATGGTTAGGGATCTCATGAGATTGTGGTGCATTCCCCTACTAATGTGTATATTTTGTTCCTATGTCAATCACAAGAATCTGTTGACTTTACTTACATGAGCTCTTTTCCATAAAAACACTATCCTATGACACCATGTTGACACAATTATAAATTTGATTGAATTTCCCATGGGATGAAAATTATTACCTACATATGCTTAATTAAGTCCCATCCTTTAAGAATATAGGTCACAAGATGAAGTACTTACCTTGCTACTCCCTTCCCAAAAACCAAAATTTGAATCTCATTAGAAAACACTTATATTTTTATTACTAATATAGTTGGGAATTTAAACCAAATATTCAAAATTTTACTTAACGAGAATTGAGTCTATGAACGTTTGGTTGCTAATGAATGCATTTCCTCAACAATTGCTTGGAACCTAAATGTTACTTTCAAATATAGACATTAATATTTTAGATGACCCATGGTATTTGTATCAATGAACCCATTGTACAGTACATGCACTCAATACATGTGCAATTATAGTGTTAAGGACCGCACCAATATGCGATCAAACCCTATCAGTCTAGCATTTTCTCAATTAAAGGATACCAAAGTTTTACTAATCCCTATATAGGCCGCCAAGTCACTAAAAAAGAGTGGTTGAGATCCCTAGCAAGATGTTGACTTCTGATAAAACCCTAAATAGGGATGTAGAGATTCCTATTAGGGATGTTGAGGCCTGGCATAGCCCTAAAGAGGTCTATCATGAATCTTAAAGGGCTATTGAGAGTCTCTTGTGACACCAAATGAGACCGTTGAGGGCTAGATAACGCCCTAGTAAGGGATGCATGTACATAATATAGGCCACCAAGGGTTCTTCTGAGCCCTAAATAGGGATACCTTGAAACCATAAGTTTATTTAAGCCTTGAAAATGGATTCTTAGACAACAGATAAAGTCATTGTGATAAGAAAATCTCTTGTAGGGCTAGGAAAGGTCAAATCAAGCTTCACAGGCAATAAAATTCTTCAAATTGAGGTCAAGGAAGGTCAACTCTAACCATATGTAAGATTGATGTTGCTCAGTTGAGTCCATCAGGGCTATCATTACACATGTTGAAGCCATTGTGGGTTAGTTCAAGGGTTTAGAAGATATTTCAGTGCATATTTGAAGTCACTTAAGATTGGACAAGCTGTAAATAGTGATGTCACTGCACAGTCAAGGTCATAAAGGGCTAGATAAATCCCTAATGAGGTTGTTATTAGATTGTTGAGGTCACAATGGGGTTAACGTTTCTCATTCGATCCTAATATAAAATAGACCAAACCATTATAACGTTTCTCATTCCAGACCATGGGGTTAACATTTCAATTGTGACCATACTAAATTAGCCTTTGTTTTTTTATAAACCTATTTACAGTTAACCGACATACATACCAAAGACATTGCAGGAATCCATATAGAAGGTGCAGTAAATCTGTTAGCATCCCATGAAGACAAATTGCAGACAACCCATGAAAATATATTTTAGAGAACACCATGAACACAGTCAACAAAAATCGCATACACTCGTACTGAAGCTGTGAAGTCTTGTCAAAGAAATCACATGCAACGACCAATACATAAATAGTGTGGAGAAATAAAAATTGCAGATAGTAAGTGTAGAAGCTTCCAAACATTGACATAAAAATATAACCTCCTCTATTTATAACATTGTCATTTTGCATGTCAATGCGTAGTGCAAAAAGACCTGCGAGCTTCTCCTTGTAAGATTCATGCACAGTAAAGGTTTTGGTATGATTGTTTGTAAGTTGACCATGATATACACCTGGAAAACAGGATGATAGATCCACTAATTTTTTTTATCCCATGTTAATGATAAAGTCCACGTATGATTTGGGTAATAATAAAACTTTGGGTAAAGGTAAGTCTTTGGTAGTTGATGTTATGGAAAATATGTATAAAAAATCCCTCACTTTAAGATCCTCCAAATGGAACTTCAATATGTATAAAAAACAAAGTACTATGGATCAATATGGAAAATCAAACAGAGAATATCGGGGCACCCCTTAAGGAAAATGATCCATATGACACATGAATGAAGTTCATCATTAATCGCTCACAAACATAATAGTATCATGTCGATGATGATGACGATGATGAATATGATGACGACGACGATGATGATCATTGATGATGAAGAAGAAGTTCATGATGATGAAGATTTTGGTGAGGAAGAAGGTGATGATGAAGATGATGATGATGATGATGATGATGATGATGGTGATGATGATGATGATCATGATGATCATGATGATGAAGAAATTGATGATGATGAACATGTTTACGAGGAAGAGGGTGATGACAAAGATGATGATGAAGATGACGACGATGATGATGATGAAGAATATGATGAACAATCCGATAACATTGCCAAACCAATGACACTAAAAATTCATCCATCTTTCTAGGTATGATGATGATGGTGATGATAACGATGATTACGATGATGTTGATGATGACGATGTTAATGATTACGATGATGATGATGATAAAGAAGGTGATAACCATGTTGATCTCATATGAAATGATGAAGATGATGATGATGATGATGGCGATGATGATGATGTTGATCACGATGACAATGATGGTGTGATGATGATGTTGATGATGATGATGATGATGATGATGATAAAGAAGGTGATAACCATGTTGATCTGATATGAAATGATGAAGATGATGATGATGATGATGGCGATGATGATGATGTTGATCACGACGACAATGATGGTGTGATGATGATGTTGATGATGATGATGATGATGATGATGATGTTTGAGTCTAGAAACCCTCCCACACCATAAATGCATGTGTCTAGTCTAACCATGCCAAATTTCACACCAAGTCGACACATATATAAAAAATTTAATCATTGGCCCTGCACAACACATTAATTAATCTATATGTATGTTTTTGTTGCTCGATTTGTTATTAACAATCATGTTTGATGATAAATATGATGATGAAGTTGATAATGATGATCATTATGATAATGATGATGATTGATGACGATGATGATGATGATGATAACTATGATTATGAAGATGTTGATGATGATGATGTTGATGATTATGTTGATGATCCTGATGATGATGATGTAAATGACGATGATGACGATGACGACAATGATGATGACGACGATGATGATGATGATGATGATGATGATGACGATGATGATGTTGATGATGATGACGATGAAGATGATGATGACGATGATGATGATGTTTATGAGTATGATGATGAAGATGATGTAGAACATTGATTAATCTATATGTATGGATTTTGTTTCTTGAATTGTTAGTGACAATCATGTTTGATGATGAATATGATGATGAAGTTCATGACAACGACGACTACGATGATGATGATGAGGATGATGACGAGGATGAGGATGATGATGATAATGATGATGTTGATAATGATAATGTTTATGATGATGATAGTGATGATGATGATGTTTGAGTGTAGAAACCCTTCCACATTGTCAAAAAGATTCAGGTGTGAAGCTGAAGCAAGATGAATTTATTTGACATGGCTTGAAGCTTGGTGAATTTAAAAGTTTGACCTTCAAATTTGCTGACTTTGGTGGAAGGTTAATACCATCTACATTGTAGTATGTATTATGCACACACCCAGCTGGTTCATGGTGGAGCAGATGTCGAGGAGGTTAAATCTCTTTCCCAGGTTTTGAACTCATAACATTTACCATCAAAGAAATTTGTACCAAAACCTCATAAATAATTCCACCAACAAATTTCTTTAAAAGTGACTAATTGGGGGAAGGTTAAGTTGATATGCACTGGAGTATGCACACACCTAGCTTGGTCATGGTGGATTTGGTGCATGAGATGTGAGAGTTATTTCCTAGGTTTTGAACGCATCATGCTTACCATCAAAGAAATTCTTGGTGAAGGTTCATAACGGACTCCAACAAATTACTTTAAAAATGACTCACTAGAAGTAGGTTAAGTCCACACTGTACTATGCACACAACTAGCTTACGCATGGTGGAGTTTGTGGTTGGGAGGTTGAAGATCTTGCCCAAGTTTTGAACTTGTGACATTTACCAAAGTAGTGTGTAGCGACAGTTTGTAAACATGATAATGAACACATAATAAGATTAGGTAGCACATAGCCCCCAGGGTGTAGACCAATTGGCGACAAGGTGCATTTATTTGATGAGAATGGAAGGTCCTCTAGGTTACAAAAACCTCCACTAGAATTTGAGGTGGGAGATAAGATTGATGTCCCTATTTCTCTACTATATAAGGACACAGACCCTGGAATACAAGACACAGGCCCTATTTCTTGACATAACTTAATATATCCATGCAAAATACTCAAATAAAAATACAAGGTAATCTCCTAATCATCCTTTCTGAAAAGTTTACTAGAAACAACTCAAAATTATCTCTCCCTAATAACTTCATTCAAACACCCCCTCTAATATCGCTCTCCCTAATATGTTCATTCAAGAACCCTCTCCAATAGTTTCATTCACAAGAAACTTGAAAGTAAATAGTAAATATCTAATGCCAACAAACTTGAAAGTAAATTGTAAAAATCTAATGCCAACAAACTTGAAAGTAAATAGTAAAAACTAATGCCATGGACATATCAATATTAATATGAAATAAGTCAAAATGATCTCTCTCCCTAATAAGTTAATGAAAGCACCCTCTCTAATAGTTTCATTCACAAAAAAATTCAAAGTAAATAGTAAAAATCTAATGCCACAGACATATCAAGAGAATGGGATCCCAATAATAAA
>LPNX010077412.1:97594-118578 GCA_001517045.1 Pseudotsuga menziesii
TAATAGGGAAAAATGAACACAAAATACAGGATAGTGGGAACTGCTACAATGAAATGCAAGACACAAACATCAAATACTGAATCAACCAATTTCAACTTTGCGATTGAAAATGTCTTTATGGATAGCATAAACAACTAATTTTTTATGAGTATCCTTTTTTTTTGTAAGTAAAATAACTAAATCCATAATTTTATTTCATTCTCAATGCCATATTTTTCCATATTCACAGAAAGTTTATATAAACTGGCATTTCCGCTGTAATCATACGGCATAGCGTGGAGTGAAAAATAATACGATTGAAAATAATAGAAAACAAATACGACCTTGTGTCTATATTTCTGAAGAATGCTGGTTATTATAAGGAAACTAATACAACATTATGTTTTCCCTGTGTTAAACAACATGTTTTCCATATTAAAAGAGACATACACTCAATGATAATCAAGAACCCATGAAACCATTGCGGCAACAACTCCATATTTATACAAAACAATATATATTTTACTGCATAATAGTAATTGAGATATCCCTTTAAGGGATGGAATTTGTACAAACAATAGTGCATAACAGGAAAATGCCTTTCCACTGTGAACTGTCAATCCATGAATACATCAAAGAAAATTTAAAATATGTTATTGCACATCAACTATGCAGAATTGAAGGAAATTCAAACTAATCATGGTGAAGAGAATGTACCGTTCACCAATGTTGTACCCATCTCTTTTCATACAAACCACACCAAACTCTTGAGTTCAATTACTTTGATCAATGTTGTATATATCCGTTGAATATCGTCCACACAAAAATCATCCATTCATTAGGCAGTTTGAAAGAGTTATATGATAATTCAAGGATTTCCTCAATATATAGTTATAGATAGCAATCTCACTCCATTATAACCCTATACTTGCAATAGTAACATTAAGTGCAATCCCATACTTCAAAAATACCTGCTTGAAGCACATATAAGAATTTGTGCTATTTTCTACAACTTGCATGATTAAAACTAAAACAAACCGTGTATACAACATGGTCTTACTTGTGTATTCAATATTTACACTACCACAAATAGATAGAACCAGAACCAGAGCCAGAAATAGTACCATAAGTCTTTCACTTGTTAAATGGGTCCTTAACCAATGTGCCAAGGAATGATTTTAGAATATTTTTTTGCATTACAATTATTTGAGATAAACTGCTCAAATTCTAAGTGTCTACTCATAATACTATTGGAATGATGCTGGTAAAAGCTCATACTTACGAAATTGTAGACCAGCTTCATTAAACTCAAGTAAAATACTTCCCTTCACTGATGAATCACATCCAAGAACACAATAGATCCTATAGCCATGAAAATAGACAAATTCCCAATGCTCAATAATGTCACATAGAGAAATTCCACTCATGAGGCCTCCTCCATTCATGAAGATTTCTCTATAGAATAATCTTCCTCCTAACAAAAGTATATAAACATCGAGAAAAAATACTACAACCAAAAGACAAATAAATAGATATTGATGTAAGTTCAACCTGTTTTTTGGTGTTCTCAAAAGTAACTCATCTTGATTCATTTGTAGCAATTTTCCATCTCCCACTTATGGATAGGAATTCGGCAACAAAACTAGAAATGAGTTAACAAGAAGAAATTGGGAATCACACCAAAGCAGCAGATCATGTCTTGAAAATATCTAGTGATTTTGTCTTCCCTAACACATAACCCTTTGTCATTTTGGCTAAGATTATTTTCCATTGGTTCTCAATTTGAGGCTAATTACTGGTGGTGGTTTATGGAATTCCCATGGTTAACAAGTTAGTTGATTTCAACTATATAGACCATAAACAAATAAAGCGCAAAGACAATTTGCTAATTAGAAAACAAAGGCTAAAGTAAGATCGTTCACGGGTTTAGAGAATGATTCTTCTATCCTCCTAAATCATGTGTGTCATTTTCTTTCTTATTCATTTCATAAAATGATTGTGCTCAGCTTTTCATCTGAATCCTTAGCAAGTATATGTAACATCTACCTTCTAGACTTACATTCTATTTTATAAATTGTAGTCCGTGACATAGATCCCTATACGAACATAACATAACTAACTAGATATTAGTGCCATAATCACAATAAATAGATTTGTATTTAGTGCTTTCTCCTTACAAATACTAGCAAGTAAATAAACATTACCACAGTGGTGTATCCATCAATGCAAAAATAAAGAAAAAAAAGGGCAAATATATGAAGTGAGTCTCGACTCTGCAAATGGAATTCATAATTTCGATCATTTGTAACAAGAAACAGATGTAGGAAGTTGCCAATAACAAAGGATATTATCTAGATAATAAACCAAAAACAACGCTTGGACATAGGTAATTGGCACTTGCATTGCATAGTTATGTACAAGATTAATAGAAAACCATTCTTCCCTTGATATTTTTCAAAATGAAGTCCCCTTCATCATCACAAATCCCTTGAACCACTTATGAATTATGAATCTTGAGATGCTTCAAACACATAAAATTAAACTGCATAATGAATTCAATTCAATTGCAGATATCATGCACAGCCATTCCACACATGTACAGTAACAAGGACTATTCATTTCAACAATTATCTGGACTTTGTTGTACATATAAGAGTTTGGGAATACAATTCTTTATCCTCTTCAACCCTGTCTTGCAGTATTTTTCCCAAATCATCAACTCGATATACCACAGAAAAGGAAGAATGCATATTTCCTAGCTTGTAGTCCTAGTAGATACCCATTTTAATAATTTTGCAGCAAAAATGGACCCATTTTGATCAATGGTGCCAATTTAATGTTCCACTGACAGTTTGCAAAAATGCCACATCTTTCCTCATCTGGCGATTTTCTTAACAAGGTCACCTTTTAAGCAAACTCTATAGAAATAAGAAATGAAAATACACCTGTTGGCACCAGAATTGGGCCCAAAGGTTGCAGAAGGCCTGCTCTCGAGTAACATTAGAGCCAATTCTGAAGTAAGAACTCACCTTTAGCTCTTCCGAGAGGGATCTCTCACCAAATATTAACAATGCCAGATATGTACAAGTGAAACTATAAATTGTTTGTAAAATTGGTTGAAACAAGAGACAGAACCATTGGGAGATGGAGTCAAGGAGTGTAATAGAAATGAACAGAACTTATGCAAGCGACTTCTACACAGAGGCAAGATAGCCATTCAATCACAGTCAAATTATATTTGTCTGGAGGAAAATAAGAACATGAACAGACCATCAACATAGAGCATTGAAAAATGAATTCAGTATTAACTTTAGAAGAAAGCTTTGGTGAATATCTGAAACAACAGATGGAGCATAGCATGTATGAATTCCAAACTGTTATACACTTATTTCAGACATAAAAGAAAACATAATGGAAGAGATAAACTGGAAAAACATTCACATGAGAAAGGAAGCAACAGACTATAATATAAACAACACATGAATCTCTGTGTAAAATACAGACCTCGGCTCTGCAATTTTATTAAAATACTCTTGAAAGCATACACAGCAAAATTATATTGGTTTCAACCATTTCTCCTTCTTCAGGAGGTAAATTTATAGTATTTTGGACTTCTTAAACTGACATTCAGGAATCAAAATTTGTTAAAAACTAGAGAACATCTTCTAACAAACTTCAAACGTGGCCTACACACCACGATTCACATAAGACAAAAATAAAATGTGAACTACTAGAAATACAAGCTTAAAACCCCCTCCTGCATATCCTAGACGGTGATAGCTGTGTTAAAAAAAAAAGAGATTTTTGTAGTTGGATTGATTCCTGAAAAAACCCATGTCTTCTTTTCCTCTGATTCAGCTGCAAGTCCTCAACATCTAATTTTGAAACTGATGACTCATACAATAAACCTTTAAATTTCAGGAAAAATACCCTGCAAAGACATTTTAAATTTTCCCAACCTGTGATACTTGTGTAAAAAATGAAGGATTTTTTTGAACGTATACTTGTTATGAAGACAAACCTCTCTCTGTTTCCTAAAATTAAACTCCATTTGGCTGAAACAATTCTTTGAATGTGATGTCTCAAAACAGTCCTCTGGAAAACCTAAAACATAGCCTGTGAAAATAACTTTCTTTCACCTAATTCATATGACCTGTGTAAAAAAGGAAGGAGGTTATTAAACATTATCCAGTTCTTAATAGAAACCTCATTCAATTTTGGAAAATTCTTTATGGTTTTTCGGAAGCAATTGATTGAAATAACTAAATAAAAAAGTCATTTAAAAATATGGAAATTTGCTCTCTGAAGATGAATTTGACTCTCTCAATCCACAATACCTGGGTAACATATAAGAGAGGTTATTGTAGATAGGTGTGTTTTTAAGAAACACCTTTCTCAGTTTTTGAAAAATCATTGTGGTTTGGCAGGAACAATTGATTTAAAATAATAACCAAAACAACCATTTATAGGGAAAAATTTTCCGATAGCTTCAAAAAATGCCTATAAATGTTCTTTATGATAAATATCCTATCTAAAAATTGTCATCACCAGACTCAAACAAACTATGGAACCATTGAACTCTAAACACTCTTCATTTTCTCTGAATGGAAACATTTAGCATCATTGATCTCATTCTCAAAGAATGGGATAAAAACACATGTTTTTATTTGATTATTCCATTAAATATTGAACCATTAACTAAATAGCATTTCCATCCAGCAAAAAGATTTACAACCATCAATTTGATTTTCCAATTCAGCACGTGCCCTAAGTTGCCCACCATTTAAAATTTCACAAATTGTAAAACTTCATTTCTCCTTGCTATTTGACAATGTGAAATACATTCATGCCATTCATCCTTTCCCAACCATATCGTGGCCATTGAAATATGCGGGCTTTTAAATGATTTCACAAATTGAAAAAGTTCATTATCTTGTGCATCTTCATAATGTGAAATTTATTTTGGCCGTTGGATGTGAATGAGTTTGATATGAGGCATTGATATATGTTTAATTTTGCTGCAAAAGTGGCAAGTTGGTGTGCGAGCCCAATTTGAATTTATACCAAGAAAAAAACCGACATCATAATTTCTTGAGCCCTTGGGATTTGCCTAAAATACCTCTTGGCAAAATATCCCATTTACTTTTTCCATAAAATATCCAAATTCTTTTTTGATCTATAAGAATAAATTTCGTTTATTTTTATAAAACATAACCTTTAGCCTCCTTTTACAAAATATATTTCATGAATTTTTGTAAACATTATTCATAATGAATAATTTGTCTCTATAAAATATCTCCTTCTTAATCAAAATCCTTTAACTTTTTCTCGCACCACTTTGAAATTTTTATAAATTGTTTTAATGAGGAATGTTTGAAAACCATTTTATCCTCAAGAGAAACTCATAATTTTTAGGAAATGAGGCTTACTGTGGAAAAAATAAAATGGTGCTAATAGCTGGCTCCATGAGGGATTCTATCCTCCCACCGAGGTAGCAAAGAACCCCCGTAGACAAAGTGTCGAATCCATTTCGCGGCTCCCAATTTTTTATGAAATCCTCTACCTGTTCTGAACTAAGCCACCAACTAAAACCATTCTGCAAACAAGTCCCACTCTTTCAACTTGTAACCTGTCATCTGTCCACATTCTGAAAACTGAAGACAATTGAAATTGAAATCAAAACTGAAACTGAAAATGAACTGGAAGCTGCTGAATGGAATGCTCGCCATGTTGAGCTTATTCAGATTTACTTACCTACCCTACTTACTAAGCATAAACTTCCAATCAAGTAACTTCTGACTTCCAATCAAGTAACTTCTGACTTCCTTTGCACGCTGTCAAACTGATCTTCAAAAGAACCATGCAAGGAAAACATGTGACAATTTCCACATGAGACATCCACAACTTCATCTAAAATTTCTGATTTTAAAACTTCATATTCTTTATATGCTTCATTAGAAGCATTATTCATTTCTTCAATAGGATCAAGCAAATAGATTTCTCCTTGACAAAAATGTCTGAATTTGAAAAAAAAAGAAACATCCATTTGAGAGCCCCCATCTTCTTCTTCATTATTCAACTCTTCATTGCGTACTATTGGTTTTTCTAAAGGATGGGATTGATTGCATAACTATCCTTCTTGCTCATCCTCCATTCCAAGGAAATTTATACATTCATCCAGAATATCAAATTTCTGTTTTTGATCGAAAACTTTAAGTCTCTCTTTTAGCCACTCAAATGAAGGAAAACACAATGGAAAACAATCACTTTCAATACGCTCAGTTTCCACTCAGTTTTCAAACTTTTGATTTTGCATTGCAATGAAATTTTCTTCACTAACAGAAATTATGGTAGGCTGATTGCATTCTTCAGAAAACAAATCAGTACACCCATCTCCTTTCAAATCACTAGGCTGATCATCTTCTTCAATCGAAGAGAGATTTATATATTCATGTAAATATTTAGGTGAAATTTGAATTTGATGAACATGCAGAGGTATTCCTTCAACCACTATTTCAAAATATGATTTCTCTTTACTTGCATTTTCAAAAAATGAACATCTGGAGGGACTATGAGACTGATATTTTCCTTAATTATCATCTTCTGTGTAATCAATCACACAAGCATTGTAACTTTCAAGAGATTGCAGTTTCAAAAGGGAATTTTCTGATTGGGAAGGGGATGCCTCTTCTTGTAATAAAAAATCGAAAGTTGAATAATACGAGGAAGGATCCAATTGACAGTCCCAACCTCTCTCTTGGCCACACAAAGAATGATAAGAATGCTTCAAATCATCATCAATTTTAGCAAGAGAGATCTATAACTAGTTGAATCTGAGCTTTGGTCTATGTCAACTTCAGTCAAGGAAGACAGTACTAACTACTGGGAAATTTCTTGAATATCATGGCAATTGGTTTGTCTTTCTCTTTGAGATGAATATTCATGCAATATCTCTAAAACCTCTTCATCCAAATATAGATCATCAACACACTCATCTTTCACATTTTCAATCAACTCTCTATCTCGTGTGCAATAGTCTTGAAGTAACAACAAAGAAGGATAATTCCTTTTGAAATGTTCATGAAATATGGTATGAAAGTCTTTAAGGGAGGATAAACTCCCTACTAGCAATCCCTCATACCAAGACCTTGCATATCCTTCTAAACTAAACATGAACAATTTCATTAAAGAATCTTCATGCCATCCCACTCCCAGCTTTTGTATATGCTTATGAAATCTAAATAAATGAATGGCAGCATCATCCCCCTTTTCATCATTGAATCTTGGAAAATATGTTTGCCAATTTACCTGAGGTATTTTATTGGGATAACTAGGAATGGCAGAAAGATTCATAGGAGCATACCTTGCAACCTAAGAAGTCATCTTGATGCAGGAGAAACTGAATCAGCTCCTCAAACTTTGCAACCCTGTTTGATAGTGGAGCTTCCATAGAACATTATGAAGAATGGATCCTTCATAGATGGAGTCGCCAGGTGAAAAGAGACATGACATTCTTGTTGTATGACAATTTTTCATCATCAACAATAACATCTAAACCTTTTGTTGAAATCCATGGAAGATTTGAGATCTCTCCCCGTCTCTGTCTTTCTGACCATCGGTCTTCCAGTGGAGTCACCAAGGAAAATGATACAACCTTTCTCACATGTAAGAATATTGTTTTTCCCACAAAAATTCCTTATCCTTTGAATCTTTGTCGTTCTACCCAAGGATGATATTTAATCTCATCCTCGGCAATAGTGCCAGTTTGTTAGCATCGGAATCGAGCCCAAAGGTTGCCGAAGGCCCAATCCCGAGTAACATCAGAACCACTTTTGAATAGAGAACTGGCCTTCTTCTCTTCTCCTTCTTCTCTTCTAAGAGGGATGTCTCACCAAATATTAACAATTCCAGATATGTACAAGAGAAACTATAAATTATTTGTAAAAGTTGTTGAAACAAGACACAGAACCATTGGAAGATGGAGTCAAGAAATGCAATAGAAATGAAAAGAACTTATGCAGGTGATTTCAACATAGAGGAAAGATAGCCATTCAATCACAATCAACTTATAATTTTCTGGTAAAAAAGTAAAACATGAACAGACCATCAACACAGAGCATTGAAAAATGAATTATGTATTACCTTTAGAAGAAAGCTTTGGGGAATATCTGAGACAAGAGAGGGAGCATAGCATGTATGAATTCCAAACTATTATACACTTATTTTATACATGAAAGAAAACATAATGGAAGAGATAAATTGGAAAAACATTCACATGAGAAAGGAAGCAACAGACTGTAATATAAACAACACATGAATCCCTATGTAAAACACCAACCTTGGATCTGCAATTTTATTAAAATACTCTTGAAAGCATACACAGCAAAATTACATCAGTTTCAACCCTTTCTCCTTCTTCAAGAGGTAAATTTATAGTATTTTGGAATTCCTCAACTGAAATTCAGGAATTCAAATTTTTTACAAACTAGATAACATCTTCTAACAAACTTCAGACGTGGCCTACACACCACGATTCACATAAGACAAAAATAAAATGCAGACTACTAGAAAAAAAGGCATAAAATCCGCTTGTGCATATCCGAGATGATGACAACTGTGTAAAAACAAAAAGAGGTTTTTGTAGTTGGCTCAGTTCCTGACAAAACCTAGGTCTTTTTTTCCTTTGATTCAGCTCCAGATCCTCAAGATCTGATTTTGAAACTGATGACTGAGACGGTAAACCTATAAATTTATGGAAAAATACCCTATAAAGATATTTTAAATTATCCCAACCTGTGATACTTGTCTAACAAATGGAGGAGTTCTTTTAAGTTATTCATGTTATTAAGACAAACCTCTCTCGATTTCCTGAAATTCAACTCCATTTGGATGAAACAATTCTTTGAATGTGATGTCTCAAATAATCCTTTGGAAAACCTAAAACATAGCCTGTGAAAATCACTTTGTTTCTCCTAACTCATATAACCTGTGTAAAAAACAAATGAGGTTATTGAACAGGATCTTGTTCTTAAGATAAACCTCATTCAATTTTGGAAAATTCTTTATGGTTTTCCGAAAACAATTGATTGAAATAACTGACTAAAACAATCATTTAAAAATATGGAAATTTGCTCTCTGAAGATGACTTTGATTCTCTCAATCCACAGAACTTGGGTAAAAACTAAGAGAGTTTATTGTACATAGTTGTGTTATGAAGAACAACCTCTCCCAGATTCTGAAAAATCATTGTTGTTCGGTAGGAACAATTGATTTAAAATAATGACCAAAACAGCCATTTATAGGGAAAAATTTGCCGGTCGCTTAAAAAAACGCTAGTAAATGCTCTTTATGATAAATATGCTATTTGAAAATTTTCATCACCAGAATCAAACAAAGTGTAGAACCATTGAACACTAAACACTCTTCATTTTGTCTTAATAGAAACATTTAGGATCACTGATCTTATTCTCAAATAATGGGATAAAAACACATGTTTTTATTTGCTTATTCTGTCCAATATTGAACCATTAACTAAATAGCATTTACTTCTAGAAGAAATATTTACAACCATCAATTTGATTTTCCAATGCAACACGTGCCCTAAGTTTCCCACCATTTAAAATTTCGCAAATTGTAAAACTTCATTTCCCCTTGCTAGTTGACAATGCGAAATACATTCACGTCGTTCATCCTTTCTTAGCCATATTGTGACCATTGAAATATGGGGGATTTTAAATGATTTCGTAAATTGAAAAAGTTCATTATCTCATGCATCTTCATAGTGCAAAATTTCTTTTGGCCATTGGAAGTGAATGAGTTTGATATGAGCCATTGATCTATGTTTAATTTTGATGCAAAAGTGGCACGTTGGTGTGCGAGCTGAATTTGACTTTATGCCAAGAAAAAAAGTGACATCATAATTTCTTGAGCGCTTGGGCTTTGCCTGAAATACCTCTTGGTAAAATATCCAATTTACTTTTTCCAAAAAATATCCAAATTCTTTTTGGATTTATAAAAATAAATTTCGTTTATTTTTATAAAACATAACCTTTAGCCTCCTTTTACAAAATATATTTCATTAATTTTTGTAAACATTATTCATAATGAATAATTTGTCTCTATAAAATATCTCTTTCTTAACCAAAATCATTTTACTTTTTCTGGCGCCACCTCGAAATTTTTATAAATTGTTTTAATGAGGAATGTTTGAAAATCATTTGATCCTCAAAAGAAACTCAGAATTTTCTGGCAATGAGGCTTACTGTGGAAAAACTAAAATGGTGCTAACAACACCTTTAGAAGAAAAACCAGGAGGAGAAGAACAGGATGGTATCCATGATCCACAAAAAATAAAAAAACTACATTGTTTGCAAAGAGCTTCGCTTCACTTTGGAAATATTTAAAACTCCACACAGAAAATGCAAGCACACACATGAAAACAATGTCTCAGGTTCTACATTTCATACAACAAATTCAACAAGAAAAAGCTCTGTTTCCTAGGAACAACATACCAACAAAAACATAGATTAAAAAACTTGCTTCTATCCATCCAAGCCAAGCCAAGACGCAATCTCTCCACTTCCTAGTTTCTAGGTTCTTGGCAGAGGAAATATGGAGTAATAACACTGGGGAAGACACTGACGTCCTACAATTTGACACCACAGGAAATCATCGATGCCATGGTTGAGGTTGATGTTGAGGATGGTGACGGTGATCAGGAAGAGGCTGATGCTGACTATGTGACCTCATTAAAAGCTACCAGACTAGCAACGTTTAGTGGGGTTGGATGTTGGTGGATCTGTGTGTAATAAGAGGAAAAAGAAGAAGAAGAGCATGAGTCTTCATTGGGTAACAATGGTGGCAGTGGTGGTGAGTTTGAATAATCCTGACATTCAGGATGGTAGTAAGAATAGGAGGTAGTAATAAATCTGTGGTGTCTTTAGATTCATATCAATCCTTTACCAAAAAAATCCAAGTGGAAGAACAACTTGATAAAATGTTTGGAAACATAGACGGTCAGGATCAACCCCCCTACGTGAATTTTGGGACATAGTTGATCATTATGGTTACATCGTAAGAAAGCTCTGTGTACTCGAGTAAGAAAAAAATCTTACCCTTAATGGCTACCACCAGGGTGTAATAGTTGAAATTATTGAAGGATGACTACTCCAAGTGGAGGATCAAATTAGATTAGTCATCAAGTTTCTCTGCTAATAATCCCCCAGACACCATGTCTCTAGTGGACTCCCATAAGCCCTCAGTCACGTGGGGTAAGAGGAGGGGACTTCTATGGGCTTTCCTTTCATCTGCATGAGGTCAAACAAGTAGTGCTGGAGGATAATGTGGTCTTCCTGTCTATGGAGAAAGGAGAGGAAGACGTAGTATCACCAAAGACACCCAACATGACTCGAACCTCAGATGTGAAGGTGCGATAGTTATCCAGGGTGGATCTCCATGTGCTATTAATAATTGAGGCTATGGCATGGGTTCCTGTGCTAATATTTTCCAGGAAACATATGGCAATGTCATTGGGGAGGCCTAGAATCAGTTCACCCTCCAAAACGCATACCACGACAGAGACACACCTACACCCAGAATCTAGGTCTGCCCCTGTATTTTGTGCCCATTTCTATCGTATTCAAGATAAACAAACCTCCAAAATATTGTATATTGTTTATTAAAATTAAAAAACCCCTTTAAACCCAAATATATGCCCAATATAATTTTTTATTTTTTGACCACTTTTAAGCCCCCAATAAGAACGCATGTGATATCATATTGTTCCATCAGCGACACCCTTGTTGCACTGGTGCACACAATTCAATCTCTTCAAACTCGGTGTATGAGGTAATGTTCCTGTGCATTGAAAAATGCCTAAGGTAGATGCTTCTACACTTCACACATTAGACGAGGAATTTCTCTCCCCTAATACTTTATATCTTATTTATGGATTTCTTTATATGGAAATTATCTACAATTGATGCAAACCAATAATGATATTTAACAAAAAAAATACATTAAATTACATCACATGGATTAGTGCACAAAAAACAAATATATTTATACGATGAATTAAAAAAACACCAAGCACATGCAAATAATCCCTAGTTACGTCATGTAATTCCAAAGATTATATATAACTTGTTTGAAATTGTTGTTGAAGTTGTCCAAGAGAGAGTGAGGTAGAACATACTATAACAATATACAAACCACATCATTTTTAAACAAATAGTAGAGAAACCAAATAACAACAATATGCACTGGAATTAAAAAAATAATAATTATATCGATATAACAATCACAATTACGTTCACGAAGATGTGGCAATCATGCGTTTTCACCCCCGAAAAATCACCTTTCTTTGTTATGATATTCGTCATGTTCGCACAAAATATAATGGGAAATTTAATTTTCCACATGAATTCTTCTACAAAATTACTTTTCTACTCCATAAAAATCCATGGAATTGAGCTTATATTAAGTTGTTCTCTGTTGCTATGAAATTGAATGACGTCGTTCATTGCATGGCTTCCTTCCTGAATGTCTTCACAAAATTTCACATTTTTTTCTTTGTCTCTCCTTAGCTCTAATAGTTGCCATAATTTTTTAGTCACATTCTTTCTAATATGCATTGTATCAAACATATGAGCAATTTGTAGGTTCTCATAGTAGGGAAACCTATTGAATTGTTTAGGATAACTTGGAATTCCTTGTGGAAGTGCATTAATGCCTTCATAACATACATCATGAATATTAGTTTGTAATTAAATTACAGAAATCAATTATGGCCACTATAGTAAAGAACACACAATAAAAAAAATGCATAGCAATCCATATATGATGATCCATATGTACCAGCTTGATGATTTCTATTATATTACAACTTCCAAAGGTGAGGTGTCATTCTCCGTTGTTTTAATGCAGTCTCTTGCTTTCCATTGAAAAGAATTTTTTTGGTTGTTCTATACCTATGATTCTTAGAGAGCAAGTTCCTATACTCATGAAACAACTGCTCGGGACCATAAACTGAAAATGAAAATTTTCCCTTTGTATAAAGACCTACAATATATAGATATGGAATATCTATGTCAATTATAATTATATATAAACTATATTAACTACTTCATAAAATTAAATGCAATTAAAGTGGAACTTAAAAAATACAAACCACAAAATTGGGTTAACCTTGGGGCATCATGTATTGTCCATACAAGCATTGCATGGGATTGCAATGGAATTTTTTGTGTTGGTCTAGATACGTCATACATATTGATATCATTTTATAACTTCAATAGCTCTTCTATAAGAGGTTCGATATATACATTCATATCTTTGACTTGGAACTTACTTGATTGATTTGAAGTAGATATAAAATATATAATTATCAGAAACATTAAGATATATAAGCCATGCACAAGAGTAAAATAAAAAATATATATATGACATTAGGAAACAAAATATGACAAATGAGATGCCGCAACTACATTAAAAATAAAGCAGTTGTAGACATACTATACCTAGAATATGTGCAACATTATGTGCTCCCTCTTTATTTACAACCATGGAGGAATGTTATTGTTGATAACAAAAATAGGACACACCATTTAAATGGATATCATATGTGCAAATGGATTAACACTATCTGCTGCGAAAAAAATCCTAAGATTATGGGGTTCTTCTTTAAAGTGAGGCCACTTTGCCTGCATATCTCTAAATGCAAAACCATATGCAGGCATTCGAATAACATCATCTTGAATTCTGCTCCTTGCATGGTAATCCATAAATTAGGCTATGTTATTGCACCTCAACAGCCATTGAAAACATGGAATGATGGGAATATAATGAAGAACCTTGTGAGGCACCTTTTTTGTTACTTGATCTGTTTGATATCTACTTATATGACATTTGGAACATTCTATTGAAAATTCACGGTATTTATAATATATAAGATGGTCTTCGGGTCATGCATGAATTGATTCATAATGCATTCCAATATCTTTCATGATGAAATATAAATATTGATATGCGCGAGTTAACATATTTGACGGTGGTAAAAATAATTCAGCTATCAAGCTACATCAAATAAAAATAAAAATATAGTTAATATAATATATAAATAATATTAACAAAACTCATTTCATCCGTATTAATTTGAATTATGAATTAACAATAAACCTTTTAGAGGAACGAATATAACCTTTATCACGATCATATATATGTGATGGATTATTTTACATACCTTAACATCCATGTGATTGTTATGTTTGAAATACCATTCATAACCTTCAATTTCATTATCAACAATATAGAAGAGAGAAGATTTGTTTTGGAGCCTTCATAAAAGGGTTCGTATTCCTTATCAAGAAGGGGTATATCATGAACATCATCAAAGTCATGAATATTTTCATGATCATTGTAGCATACCCCTAAATCTTCAAAGTGACTTAGTGGAAATGGGGTAAATGTTTCTTCCTTACTTATTTTCCTTTTATGTCCAATAATTCGACTATGTGAGCCTGTCCAAAGTAACAACAATTTAAAGTGACATTATCTCGACCATTTAGTTATATAACTAACCATGCATTTAGCCACATACGTTTAAATCATTAGTTCCAAACCAAGTAAACTCAAACAATAATTCTAGCCTGTTGTAACAAACACATACACCTAGATAAATCCGTCAGTGTGGAGTACAAAAATTGTTTTTCTTTTCTTTAAACTGTTTACTAACGTCATTGCTTATTGACCTTAACAAATCCGAATAATTATTATATCAAAATGGAACCATTCAAGTAATACTTATTATGTATCCTTTTAATTCATAGGAAGACTTCAATAAAGCCATCATAATCCCTCATAAATATTTTCTATCACTAAAATCATAAAGTCTCCTCATCTTATAGATAAATAGTTAAGGTTGTTGCTTCTCTCGCATGCAAATACAACTTCACCAACTAAGCATAAAAGAAACGCAAACCAAGGTGTATAAATGTTATCTTATACATATTCTTTAAGTTCCCACACCCATTGTTACTCTTCCCTTGCATGAGTAAGTCTTGGATGTACTATTCAAACCTTCGAGTTACTCAACAGACACCTACAATAGGAATTTATTAGTGTTTTTCATTAAATAGTAATGACTGCAAAATCACAACAAGACATATAACATATACCAATCACCGAAATGTTCTTTGAATGAGGCTAAACTAACACATTATGACCTTTAGTCCCAGTTCATATATTTGATAACAATTGATCTTAAAGGCTTCTCGATTTTTCTAGGAAAACCTCATGTGACCAAGAATGCATTTCCAAGTCTGCTGTCGAGTAAAAAGACATGGTTAGATAATTATTTTTCAAGGAATAAATAAAATATGCCTTTGAGGAATAGCCGAATTTCACACTGCATAAGTATTTTATTAGATATCTACAATACTAACTTCATAGGCAGGTTATTCCTCCATTTTTCCCCTGCGACACATTCTCTGCATTTACAGCTTGTTAGGCAGACGAGTTCATAAAATATTAGGGAAATATTATCATCAGCACTAATAATTGAGAAAAACATATTACACATAAGTGAGACTACAACGATTACTTAACCTCATTGATAATTCATGAAACATGACATGATGCTCTTCTCAAACAAGCAATCAAATCTATAACAAATAATTAACCCACTAGTCAAGCCGATTCAAGCAACTGGAAACTTAACCGCAACCTTCCTCCCAACCGTTGACTCTCTGAGGCATTGGTTTTTACCACCTAGAGCCACCCCCAAGCTAGGCGACGAATCCACTGAGGTAAGGTTATAAGGAAATAAACATATCAATGTCGTAAGGTGCCTAAGGTAATAAGGCTTCCCTTCCCTATCCTAGATCAACAAGTATAATGTTCACCATTTCAGCAGTAGGGTATAACATTTTGGATCAACCTTACAACCCAGCGCATCAACTTACATTGTTAGGGATTAGGATAACCAAGATGCATAGCCAGGAGGCATAAGGAGGATTTAGATCCTAAGTGCATATGAAATAAATCTTCATACAAGATCAGGTATCTATGTTGTAAAATGAATGAATGCAGAGTCTAGATTGCATAAACTCACATAAGTATGTATAGACAGATCAAAACATAACCATCGAATTCTTCAAATACAGACATCAAATACCTATCCCGTTCCTTAGCAAGTAATAGGCACAATTACATCTCTAGTTATATCAACGTAGGCAGCAAGCTCCGGTTTCACACAGGCTCATATATATATATATATATATATATATATATATAAGGGGAGTCTTCTACTCTAATGCCCAACGCCAATTTAATATCCCTCTCATATGCCCTCGAATATTTTGTAATTTTCCCATATTAATGTAGTCGTCTCGGTGAGGAGCTCAAGGCCAAGGCCCCACCAAGACAACACCTTCTGGCTTATAAAAGTTAACTATCTAAGTGAAAATACTTAGGAGACATAATGTAATGAAACAACTTAACAAAAGGCTAACTAAACCCTACCCGGGGCTAAAAGCAAATGGTTAATGAACCATAATAAATACCGTAGTCTTACGTAGCATTTGGTTTATGACGGTAAGGTTAGGCCTTATAAAGGATTCCTGGTATGACACTACAGTTCGGTACTTAATCCTATTATGGAGAAAGTTGCAATCCTTTTTAAGTGGCAAAAAAAGAGTTAAGAGTAAAGTTAAAAGATTTAAAGAAAGGGGTTAATTCTCGAAGGGCTATTAGGCCATAGCCTCCTTATAGATAATTTATCATCATGAGCATACCCCATCTAATAAATACATAGGAATAATCCTGATGGTTAGGGTACAAATACCTAAGATAAGGAGATTTGTCCTTTTTGATGACAAATAAAAGTTATGGTTTTAAATTACTCTCTCGGACAATATTTTCTTAAGCGTGCATCACATATAATTATTAGTTAAAAGAGAATATTTTTTTAATAAGGCAGAAAAAAATAGTCGGGGATTGGATGCGTGCCCCTAAGAATAATTAATTGATAGCTAAATCTGAGGGGCGACCTACCTCGGCAAAGATGAAGGCAGAATTTATGCCTTGAATTGGGGGAACCTGGCGCATAGTGGAGAAAGATCATTTCCGCTTTTGTGTTATTTATAGGTTTGAAATCATTTTTAGAGGGGCGTGCTCAGCTAGGGTGTAGACCGCCGGTTTGTTATCTCAGTGAGGGGAGATATCTTATGCAGGGTGACATTTTAGAAGGCGGGATCTTTACTGCCTGTGTTTTAAACTACCAGAAGGGGCCGCGTCTCGGCTCCTACCTCTTTGAGAGAGCTATCAAAATGACTCGTCGAAGGTGAGAGTTACTGGCATCTTATTTTCAATGATTGAATGATCAGGTACGTTCTATTCTTCATGCCTTCATTTCAAATCGTAGTTGAAGACCCGTGAACCCCCTTGACGGTGCATTTGATCTGGATGCTTTTGAGTTTGTCTTTTATATGTTAATGACCAACGACCAGTCCATGAAAGATTGTATTGGACTATGTATTTTCATTTCTAAAGATCGTTGGGATCCTTTCCTACGTACACTTGTTTTATAAGATCTGGAAAAAATCAAGTTAGGGGATTTTATTTGAGTTTGTTTATTCATATATGGAATTACAGCTAGCAAATAACTAGGATATAGCTCTGCCTATGCTAGTGTTTTCATCCTAGGTTTTACTTAGAACCTTTGCATTTATCCTTGGATCTAGAAATAGTCTTAGAGCATAATTCCAGGTGTATACCCTGAACCCCAACCACTAGATCCAGTGTTGCATCACACCTCTACGGCGATATAGGTCTGTGCATAAGAAACGATTCCCAGTATAAATATCCTAAGTTTCACAACATATCCTTGCATTTTGGAATCATTGAAAATCATGATGGTAGGTCGTTGTCCCTATGAAATGATTTCCCTTCCTCTTCTGCGATAGGACATGTTTTCCCTAGTCATTAATCACTTCCATGAGATGTCTAGAACATTGGGTAATTTTAGCATACTTCAACTGGGTTTTCCACGAACTATGTTTGACCACAAAGTATATCTGTGCATTACTTCTTTTGGTTTCTTTATGATGGTGGGATTGCTCCAGATCCCTGCTTAAAATTGAGAGAGAGTGTTAGTTCACACGATTTTCTCTATAATAGGGGAAATACCAGTGTTTAACCTTGAAAATATTTTTCTATACCTGACAGTTCCTTTAACCTTCATTCACTGATTTCTTCCACCTCAAACAAAATATGACGTGGGGTGTCCCTTTCCCTAAAAGCGATAACCCCCAAATTTAAGTACATACCGACCCTCTGTGTATGGAAGTTTATAATTGTTGGTCGACGAGGGGGAGGTTGGTTGCTTTGGTTTAAATAGCCGACAAAAAATTCTTTTGTACATCCATGACCGAACCAGATTAGCCGTGGCCCTGGATTGGAAGCATGAACGTTGAATCTTGGAATAGTTAGCTCTATCCTACGTGAGTGGAACAAGTTTATATATAAAAATAGTAATGAAGAAAATTTTTGCTTAGTAGTAAAACCGTGGAATTATAGAGTTGATAGGAGTAGTGGATATAATTTATTGTTTTAATCAGGATTTTGGTTAAAATATTAATTATTGAAGATCGTAAGCTTGGGTAAAGGCACTTCATTGTTGGCACAAGGAGGGAGTTTTAGTTAATTAAAACTGTTACATAGCACATATATGGATTTAACTCATAACTAAGGGGTTCTTAGTGTATTAAGAACAAGCTGACGATGTTTGATTGTGTTAACAATGTGATTCTTCTATGAGCTGATTATAAGGGTCCTAAAAGAGGGCTGTTGAGTTACAAGTGTCTCTCGGTGAAGAGCCTTGAGGTAAGATAAAAACTGGCAATGAATGAGCCGTGATTTTTGTAAGCAATCTATTTGATAAAGAAATAAAAAGAACAAATAAAATTGTGGATACAGCCCCGTGGATGAGGTGAACCACGTGAAGATGGTTGTCTCATTTGTGTTATTTTGTTGTGTTGGATTACTTCTTTGTTTACATGATGGCTATGAACACAGTATAAATGTTTTAATTGGTGAATAGATTACTAACCTTTTATTTTGCAGAATTCTTGAATGGTTTACAGCTATATGGTATAACTAGAGGTGTAACGTTTTTCTGAATATGCGAGTTCCAATGATTGTGTGACTCTACTTGTATTATAGAAAGGAAAAGTATTTTATTTGTAAATTTCACTGACGTTATTTCTACGCTCAAGAGATTAACATTAGCGAGTGGGGGATATTAAGATTTGAGTAATTATTTCATACTCCTCGCAGAATATTTTCTTTTTATTTTTTAAAGGGGTTTATGGGGTATATTACATATGGTATCAGAGCGAGGTTGCAACTCTGGAGATTTTGGGCCTTCTACAGCTTTGTAGCTTTGCAATTAGTATTTAGTACTTTATTGAATTCATTGGTTAATCCATAACGTGGAAATTTTGATGAGTGATTATAGATTCTTTCTTTTTGTTATTTGTTATTTATGGAAATAAGAGCATTGGCACACCTCTGCATTTACTTGGAGAGCAAATACACCTCTGCATATTCGGCAAGAGGGGAATCCTCTATGTGTGGAGGGGAGAGACACAGCATATTTTGAGGTCCTGGCCACATACTAATCCTTATGGGTGTTTTGCTCATACCTGTGTTTCGATTATGCATTTCGGGATTGACATATCAAAAGGGTGCTAGGGATGATCGGTTGTGGACCAGGTATTATGGTTGTCTTCCTTCTTATTATCTAAAAAACAAAGAATTGGAACATGTTTTGATTGCATGCACTTTCCTAAAGGCTGGAATAAATATTCGTTTTTTGTGTTTCCTTAAAGATATGAAGTATTTGTTATGCCGTTATTTATCTTGAAGGCCTGGAATGAAACCCTCATGGATGCATCTTCATCAAAGGTCTGGGATATTGTTTGTGCTTGGTTTTGAGCCTAAATATCTGAAATAAATATTCCTTGCCTAGGTTTTCATTAAATATTTGGATTTGGCTGCAATTTTATCTTCATAGCTTATGCCTGCTGTCTTATGATCAGATTGGGATTTGAATATTATATATCTGCTCATTTCAAACTATGAACAGGACAATTATGGTTACTGTTTGCAAATTTTCAATCGTTGTCCATAGCTGGCGATTGATGTAAAAATACCTATTTTATAATAGATATGAACTTGTTTACATTTCCATTCTTGGATCTAAATCCTGATTGATGTAGGTTAAAGGTGTACGAATCTGAACATTGAACATAACAATTGTGTAGAGTAGTTTACATATAACATTGGATCAGTAAATTATAGTGTGTGTGGTTGTGCCTGTTTAAACTCTGCGTTTTAAATTTTAGCCAGAGATAATGATGGCGATTTATACGTTACAAGTAGGCATGAATATATGCAAAAATCATGTTCTATGCAAATCATTTTATTGTCTGCAATTCGGAGTGTTATGAATAAACCACAGATGTGTTTTAGAAGGAGTCAATACTTGCTTTGAGTTTGGTTGCAATCCAGTATTTCTTATTTACTCCTTTCAATTTGCAAATCTGGAAGAAGTCTAAGGGGTGCATTTTATTCCTTTTTTTTCTAGGAACTAACCCTTGTCTAGGCTAACCAATGTACAAATTGCATATAAAAGTTTTACCAAGTATAGTTCCGTGTATGCATTGTCTGTGATGAAATCTGAAGATTCTTCTGGAAGGGTAGGGTTTGAATACATGGATCTGGTGTTGCATTTGTCCAATGTAGAGACTTAATAAGCATTTTGACAAACCATAACGTCCAGTGCATTCATTGAAAAATTAAAGATAATTAGTTATTGATCGAAATTTGTAGAGTCACAATATATCCAGAACCAAGGACTATGTTGGTTCAGGTATGGATCCGAAGAAGACACGTTCCATCATACTTTTGGGCTCGGTAAAATTCTGCTCATAAATGCCTTAAAATAC
>LPNX010077412.1:118880-136238 GCA_001517045.1 Pseudotsuga menziesii
GTCTGTGCATTGCAGGTAATTGTTTATTAAGCGGCAACCCTTTCATTAAATGGGTCTGGAATTGAATATTAATTAGTTATTATGGAATTGATTTAATTATTGTGGATGACAAGTAATTATTTCTTGAGCAGTAACAATTTCATTGAATTGTGTCTTGGAATGGAATATTGTTTAGCTACTATGGAATTGATTTAAATACTATGCGTTGCAGGTAATTGTTCATTCAACATTAAAGATTTTTCTTAGAATTGCATATTGTTTAGTTACTACGGAATAGAGCTTAGAGTCATTACTTTTAGGCATCTATTGCTTTATTATTTTGTTTGGGTAACTCCCTGAATGGAGGTAGAGCAAGTCCTTGCTACAATGAAGACGAATGTTTAAAGGTTATATTTATTGGCATCTTAAATCATATATCCACCATAAGCCTGGCTATATGGTAGGTTCATTAAAACAATTTATTGAATAACAATATGACTACCATGACTTGGAATAGCATGTAATTTTAATGATCAGCTCATTTAGGTTATGTATTAAGAAGTTGATGATGTTATAATTCTAAGTTATCTTTACACATGCACCGGTCAGGTTGTTTTATCATTAGAAGTAATGATTTTTTATAATCCAGATGTTCGTAAACTAACGGTGGATGATGTCTACATACTAACCTTGCAGGCTTCACTGATATTATGGCAATTTCTACAATTGACATGCATTATGGTATATAAAAAAGAGGAGTAAGGAATAACTTTCTGTATGGTTTACAAGGCTACATAGTTCATGAATGGAAATTCAAATCAATGCAAACTAGGAAGCTATGATAGTTGATTATTTTGGGTTATCTACGATATGATAAACTAACACCCATAGAGTGCTTCTAGCCATGGAAAAATTCTGGCCATGAGAAAAGGCTAAAGCTCCAGGACTATGATGAGTTAAATCTCATGTGTATAAATTTATCACCATGAGGGAGTGGTGATAGAGGTAGTGGTTAAAATCTACCTTGTTTTGCCCCAGGCCAGCGAGGGACCATTATGTATTCTGGGGAAGCCTAGATGTAAGACATTTGGTTAAGACTTGTTCCACACACATTAGAGGACTGTCACATGAGTGGGGGACTCTGTGAGAAAATCAAGGAAAGGACCGGCTACCTATGTACTTACATCGTTGGCTTAACGCAGACTATCTTTTGTGATCTCAGAAGAGGTTCCTCCTTCTCCTGCACAACTACAAGTTCAATAAACATTCATATTGGGTACGACTTACGGTACCTGGAATGTCCGAACAATGCAAACTTGTTGATTTTCTATAGCACAAAGCAAAACTAAATTGTTAGTTAAACAAAGAATGCGGAATCATTTTAAGAACAATAGACCCAAGCGTTTCAACTCTCGCTCTGATACCATATGTAATGTACCTCTTAGTCCTCAATGTCCTTATGAATGAAAGGGGGGAGGGGGATTTTCATTTTGTTGTTACTACAAAATGAATCAATCATGTTAGTGACAGATTTCACATGGCATTTTAATGAAGTAAGTCCAATCAACTTCGTTAATGTCAACTACATGCATTGTAAAACAATCAATTGACAACTTACATAGTAACATCCCCATAAACGAAAATAATAGATTTCCCAAAATATTAATGAGTTATGCCTTCAATACGATTAGACAACTCTTATGACCCTTTGAAACACATCCTCTAGAGTGCATTCCTATTTTCAGGATACCCCTACACTAGTGTTAACCACTCATGACACACACATTTATGTAAAACATAAACCTATGGAAGAATAATTTTTATATCCATTATGGAACAGTCCTTCACATTATAATTACAACAGTAATATTCCTACCAGTCTAACCTTAATAATAATCACCGACCCCATGTTCGAAACTCGTGAATAGTTACATTCTAAACTTTCTTATGTTTCCTCCCAACAGAGGATGTTATTAATTGGTGACATACACATTAAGACACATTTCAACATAAGAGAACATAATTCACAAACCAGGTGCGTCTAAGTGGTTCACAATCAGTCAGTTAATTCACAATGTACGATCATGATGTGTCTACTGTCGCAGGTGCAGAGTTATAACATTTCCAACCCCTTTAGGCAAAGGTGTTATAAATTAAAGGCTTTTCATTTTTGGCTCTAACTAATGAACCATAAGAGGTATATGTTTATCCATATCCATTGTAATATGCAATCATCTATGTGTTAATTATGATGAATTCCACAACTAAATTCTGAATTTTAGTAGATTATTGTTCATAACCTGGAAGAGGCGTAGTTCCCAAGAATCTTGTCTTCATGGTTCCTTTAAACAGTACTAGTGTGCGGACAAGAAGGTTCAAAGTGTTTGTAACAATACTAAACTAAATTCTGAATTTTAGTAGATTATTGTTCATAACCTGGAAGAGGCGTAGTTCCCAAGAATCTTGTCTTCATGGTTCCTTTAAACAGTACTAGTGTGCGGACAAGAAGGTTCAAAGTGTTTGTAACAATACTAGTGTGCACATTAGATTCATTACTATACCATCAACTTTACATGATTATCATTCTCCAGTGATTTAATCAATTCAAGAGTTGCACAACATAATAGAAAAGTATGCAAAGCGATACTAGGAAATAAAACACAAGACAAGAAAACACCATTGTACGTGGTTCGCCCAAGTCCCTGGGCTACGTCCACCAAACTGTCACATCCTGTGACATTATTTTATTAAAAGATTACAAACTGCAACAACAAGATTGTTGGCACACATTTTTGTTATATCTCAAAAATGTCCCTCCTCGCAGAGTAATTTATCAGATGTTGGAGCGCTATCCTATTACTCTATTCTCATGAACATCTCTCATTTTGTTTTAAAGTGTCTCCTTTGAAAACACACTAGGATTCATCATTACCTTATAAGGCATTACCCAAATCTACGAATGTTGGGTCTATATAAATGCATGCAGAGTAAAATCTCAAACTAATAAAATAAGACTCGCCAGCTCACATGGACTCATGTTGACTGAGATAGGCAGTTTTTTTATCAGCTAACTATAATTATCTGAGCTTCAAGCTTCGGAATAGAAAATTTTATCTCAACTGGAATACAAACCATGTCTTATTTCCTAGGGTATTTTAAGGATGTAGATCTATATAACCAACCGAATTCATAAATAGTCTCATACCTAAAGGAAATACGATGTAGGCATTACTGTATTTTGATGCATTTATAACTATAACCTAATTGGCAATGATTTCGCATCTAAAAGAATACGATATAGACATCACTATGCTTTATTTAATTCATAAATCTGACACCGATTTGCAAATAAATTTGTATCGTAAAGAATATGATCAGTCATCACTATGTTTTATTTAAAACATGAATAAAAACCGATCGGTATGAGAAAATACGACCACACCTCACTGGGTTTTATTTTATTCATAAGTATAAAACCGGTTTCCAAAAGATTTCGCATTGTAAAGAATGCGATCTTACAATTACTGTGTTTTATTCAATTCATAACTATAGAACCGATTTGCAAATAAATTTGTATAGTAAAGAATATGATCAGTCATCACTATGTTTTATTTAAAACATGACTAAAAACCAATCTGTATCAGGAAATACGATCACGCCTCAGTGGGTTTTATTTAATTCATAAGTATAAAACCGATTTGCAAAATATTTCGCATTGTAAAGAATAGGATCTTACAATTACTGTGTTTTATTCAATTCATAACTATAGAACCGATTTGCAAATAAATTCGTATAGTAAAGAATATGATCAGTCATCACTATGTTTTATTTAAAACATGACTAAAAACTGATCTGTATCGGGAAATACGATCAGACGTCACGGTGTTTTTATTTCTATACCAAAATAGTAGTTATATAATAAATTGCCTATCAAGATGGGATACAATCTTTAACTTGTCGACGCCACTGAAAAATTTATAGATCTAGAACTATGACACGAACAAACTTCACTAACCCACAGTAAGATGTGTCGAGTTTGCAGATTTCCCCATCTGTTATGAATTGAACTCTTCTGAGTAGATTCAATCTACTTAATGCCAGCAGAGGGTAATTTTTTTTTATTTTCATAATGACCACCTAAATCTTACCAGGTGGAATACGACTGGAGCAGTAAGTTCACCTTTTGTGTTTTGTGAACTTATAATCTATGAAATGAACAAGGCTAGGTTTCTACATGATTTACATAAATACTAAAAGCAAATCAATAGCAACCATTCCAAGATATGCTACCAACAGACATTAACCCTACCGAGGGGAGAGTTCATAACCCAATCGCAGATATCCTTCAACGTAAGAGGGGGCGCATGCAGACCAGATAAAAAAAGCACATACCTATGGAGAAAAATCCATACCTTGCTTAATACGGACCACGGTACAGTCCGAACATTCAGCGCAGCAATGGAAAGCGTTTTCCCACTGAGTTGCATTCTTGATGTTAAGGCCACGCCCTTGTCGTGTCCGATCGGGGCTCCATCAAACCCCACTACCTCCTTCGCTTTCAAAGAAAATAGTTGCTCGCTACAGATCTTTTTAGATCTAAAAGCGTCTCATGCATTTTCACATGGATCCTCTGGATTCCCCCCTTCACATAAGCGTTCAAAAATATAAATATCAACTTGCAGGTCACTCAGAGCTCTCGCACAAGGGTCTCCAAGAGCCCCATTACCAAAATAAAATCCCCTTTTTGTGTTCCGCAGAGTGCGCCCCTCATATCCCCTTCACAAACAATTAAATAACTAAAAATAATAACGGTTGTTTCCTTAAACTGTGCCACAAAAGGTGCTTACAAAAATCCTATAATGCCCATTACAAGCAATGCCCATTACAAGCCGCCATGCAGCAATGCATGCATTCCCCTAAAAAAAGTCTCTTCTGTCCAGAATGGAAATTTCTTTAAATGAGAACCCTTGGGGTTTCCTAAGAGACACCGGGCGAAAGAGGTTACATGCTCTTTCCTTTTTTACGGTGTTTTTTCCTTAAAGTTTCCCCACGTACGCCCATAGTAATGGGATTCGTCCCCCCTCATAAATATACCTTTTCCACATTTTTCCACTTAAAGTATATTAATTCACATCAAAAGGACTAATTCACATCAAAAGGACTTCATCTGTCTTCCCTATGACTAGAAGGAATAAATCTATCCTTAGACTTTAAAATACTTTATGTATTCTTTTTTTTTGGTATAAAAGGACTTAATACTTTATGTCTTTCTTTATAAAAAGACTTAATGTATCCTTTACATGTTATTTCTATCATTCGAACTCATAGCTTATTTTCATTATTTGATGTCGTGACTAGTGTAAGGTAGGACATCACGTTTCCCTCGAAGCGGATCATAACGATCCTTATTTTGTTAACTGAAGTAAATAGTCTCTCTATGACTTACCTTATTATAGGTCGATAATTTAGGAATTTGAGAGTTTTTCGATTGTTGAGGCTTGTCTAAATGTTCTACCGTTACCTTGGTGAATCTCTTCCACCGTCATCATTTTAGTCCCACACATATTACTATATATATATATATTTGCTTTCCCTTGGTAGATTTAGTTATCTTTTGATTAGGTGTGTCGAGGTCGTCCGTCTCCTAAGCTTTACTGCTTAGGTGATAAATATACATCCAGGTCTCGTTTTTGGTGGGGCCTTTGCCTTGAGCTCCTCACCAGAAGATGAATACAATAACTTTAGAATCTATAGGGTTCTTGCGAGAGGGACATTACAAGAAAAAAGAAAGAACCATGAACTAGTTGGTACAAATTTTGACCCTCCCCACAAAAAACACATTGAGAATTAAATTAAACCCCATGATTGTCAATTTGAATGGAAAATTGTATCACATCATTGTCTCTAGATGTTTTTTTTCAAAAGAAAAAAAATTCTTCTTGTTATTCTAATAGAGTCAAAGAAAAAGATAACAATTACATATTTATTCATGTGATCCAACTCTAACATTCAACTTTCAACTCTCAAATATATAACTTAAATACCTCTTCATACATCCTCTACTATAACTCCGCTACCATATTTAGCAAAAAAACCATCCAGGAACAAAACAATAGCATAAAAACAATATCCTCTAGACCTCAAGCTACAAGAGAATGTGAGACAAAAAATTCTATATCAATTATATTGGTACTGAAAAAAAAAAAAACTAAAAACTACGAAGTTAAACCAATAATTTTCATTTTATAACTTATTATTGAGCCTTTCGCAAATTCATGATAATGCATAAAACCTTCCTCTTGAAGAATAATGCATTTTGACAATTGATCAGCTTCCATGTTGAAAACTCTAGAAGTATGTGATAAGGAAATCTGTTGAAATGAACTAATAAAAAATTTAACTCTCATACACCAATGTTTAAGCTGAAGGAGTTGTAAGTTGTAACTTCCTTTTTCCCATTCAATTACATCTTTTGAGTCACCATAAATATAAAAATATTCAATACCATTAAGTGAAGCAAAACTTAAAATTCCCCATAGACCAAGCAATTAAATAGTGGTGTTGTTTCCCTTGCCACCTCCTTTCGATAATCTAAATGATCAAAATTTAACATAATAATCATACTACAACCACATTAACCATTAATAGATGCACCGTCAAAAATACCAACAGATGATGAGAAATTGTGAATAGGACAATAAAAATTATTTGTATTATTTTTCTTGGCCATGCCTTGATATTCTTTAAAAATGGGAATTTATTTTACACAACACTAATAAACATTTGGAAATGCATCTTCAAATATAACCTTATTTCTCATGTTCCATACATCCCAACTAATGAAAATAGGAAGCAATTTACAAATACCTTTTTCCTAATACCAGATCATGAATTTTTACTCAAAATTGGAATATCCCCAACCTGTGCAAACTTTTAAATCTTCACAAGACAACTTACACACATTTTTACTAAAGGAAGAATGAATGAAAATATGATCTACAATATCAAAATTTGTCTTGCACAAATCAGAACAACCAGGACCCATCCATCCCTTATTCATCAAAATTTTCCAAGTTAGAAGTCTATGTTTCAATAATAGCCATAAAGAAACATTTGAGATTTTGTGGAATATTCCAGATACATAATTAAAATACCACCATTTACTTTCATAATGAAATTGAGCATTGATAAGAGTATCATAAGCATCCTTTTCTGTGACATTTCATGATTTTTTATTCCAAACCCAAACAATTTTGTCCTCTGAATCTCCCATGCTAATACCTGCACTTTTAAAAGACTTTATATAATTATCCCATAAAGAGTCCCATTTTGCAAATAACCTAATATATCTAGACTTAAACTAGTATCCACCTTTAATAATAGGTGACCATGGCCTTTGGATTTGATTGTGAGTATTTAATCCAATTTCCTCCAAGTGTTCAAGAGTTTCCACTAGAAGCTCATAGCTCCCATTGTCACCAATATAAGGATAAATTCTTAGCTAAACATTTTTACCATTCCCTATATTCCAAGATGTCCACTTCCTGATCCAATAGAAAAATTTGATGAAAATGTTGAAAAAATAGTTTTTACCATAACAATTTTTATATATTCAAATTACTATGTCAAATTATATAAGTATACACTATTTTTATAAAATAAAATAAAAATGAGTTACCTATATTAAAAAACGGAATTCTTTCAGTTGTGAATGAAGAAAAAAAAATTATTCGATCAAATTCTCATCAAAGTGCATCATGGATAATACATAGAAAAATCCACTTCCATGAAAGGTTTGATGTAGCTTGGTATGTGCGATGTAATATCTCTCATACCTCATTTTTGTCACTCTAATCAAATGTAAAATGTAAGTTCATAATGTACTAGTTCCTGGTGTGGAGCTCAAGGCCAAGGCCTCTCCAATGAATGTTTTAATACTTTGATTTCTTATTCAAACTATGCATTAGATAAAGCATGTCAACATCTCATGTATGATGTAAATGGAAAATGATGTAATATGAATATGTACTTGGGGAATGAATGTGCAAGGAAATGGAAACAGAAATGGAAACAATTCCACTATGAAGAGAGAGGGTTAATTGTAAGTGAATCCTAATGATGATTGGGTGTCATCATGGTTCCTTCAAGTGCACATTCCAGCCTTATCCATAATTAGATTATTTTTCATCAACTTTTAAGGAAAAAGGTAAAGCTAGTGTTAAGGCAACTGTGTTTTTTTGTACAACTCACCATCCATCATTTTGTCTTCCAAAAGAAGGCATTTATCCACTTTCCTTCACTTATCAACTCATACATTTCATTCATCACATTCATGACATTCTTGACAATTTTGGAAAGTGTTTTATGCATTTAGGGGGGTTTGACTATTTAGTAAGCCTGATTTTGTGCTGATTCGAATAGCCTCATTATGGATTTGAATCTATGATGTAGTTATATATTTTGACAACCTATGAATTGATGAGGTTCGATCAGATAAACATATTCAATAAAAGTTTGTGTTGCATATATTGCCTTCAAATTGAGTGAATCTATGCATGTTTTACAAGCAATTTTGCGAGTTCGATTGATCTAAGCTTGTGATTCAATTTCCACATGGTATCATATCCCTTGTAGCTCAGTTGTTCTCCTCTTCTATTGCTTTTGCATGATCGACGTCACTCCCAGGGAGCGCATTCTGACTATTTAAGGGCATAATGGCTGAAGAAATGGATCAATGTAATGATATAATCTTGACTCCATTCAACTACTTCGAATGGAAGGCATAAATGAATATTTTGATGAGGAGTAAGGGAATATTCAGAGTGGCTATGGAAATTGATGTTGATCCTAATGCAGCAGTAGAGAATATCATGTGGCACAATAGGAGGGATGAGGCATATCGTCTCTTGTGTCTCAGTATTTCCAGAGACCTTCTTTATTACCATGATAGATTGGCATCACCAAATCATGTATGGGAGAAGTTTAAAAATTTATTTGGAAATAAAAATGAAATGAGAGGACATGAACTTGAAAATGAGTTGATCTCACTAACTGCAAGAAATTTTGAGTCCTTACAAGTCTATTTATCGAAGTTCAAAGCCCTTGTTTTATAGTTGAAACATTGTGGTATCGAAAACAAAGATGAACAACTAGTTTTGGCCATACTTTTGAACCTTGGCCCTCATTATTCAGTATTTGTATTGACTTTCCATGCCTCTAACTTAACTATTCAAACCCGGAAGATGCCTTCACTGGCATATTTCATGGAATCCTTGAATCAGGAGTAAGATAAGTTGGTAATGATGGGCACCATCAAACCTTCCAAATATCAAGCATTGGTTGCTGGAGATTCAAATATGGATTCCAAAGGAAATAAGAAGGATAATAAGCCTCCTAATCAAAAGGAAGACAATTCCAAGTCTCATGAGGAGTCCTCAAACTCCAAGAAGAAGAAATACCAGAGAAGAAAGGTAAAGGTGAAACGAGCAAGTGTGCATACTTTGGTAAGGGATTTCATCGTGATAGCTCTTATAGGAAGAAACAAATCAATATCTTGACTCAACTCCCATAAAAGAACCAAATCTCTCTTCTTGAAGGTGCAAAGAAGAAGGAAGGACGATCAAGTTCTCAAGAAAAGAAGAGAATTCATTCCCTGGTTACAAGCACTAGAAGATCTCCTTCTTTTATAATTTATTCTAGAGCTTCAAGGAACATGGTTTCAAAAAGGGAGGCCTTCTCCTCTCTTGATGATTTGAATGGTCCAAATATATTGTTGGGATATAACTCTAACACTGAAATTAAGGGAAAGGGTAGAATAGATATTGACCACGGTTCCTTCAATAATGTTTTGTATGTCCTAGGTCTTGTTGCTAGTATATTTTCAATATATTAGATGACCCACAATGGATCTCCTAAGAAGGTTGTCTTTACTCTCAATGATGTTGAAATATCTGATATTTTGAATCGTAGAGTCATTGCTAAAGGTTTTGTGGACAACAGTTCGAATGTGTACAAGTTCACACATTTCATGTCCTTCTCAATACCCTCTTCTCTCCTCACTCATGCTAATGAATCCTTCAAGCTTTGTCATGAAAGGTTTATCCATATAAATTACAAATACGTTTCTATTTGGGTGAGATAGATATGGTAATAGGGCTTCCCACACGCTTCCCAAGATCAAGTTTTCCAAAGGATTCTGTTAGGATGCATTCTATGAGAACAACTAGAGCATAAATATGAGAGAGTAAGCCATGAGTGAATCTTTGCACCCCTTGAACTTATTCATAGTGACATTGTTGTTCCTTTTACTGATATCTCTATGAGTCAATACAAGTATGTCCTAACCTTCATAGATGACTTTTCCATATTCTTGTTGGGTTTGCATCCTCAAGCATAAGTCATAATTTTTCGTCCTCTTCAAGAGTTTTAAGGACCTAGTTGAGAACCAGTTCAGAAGAAAACTCAAGATCCTTAGATATGATAATGATGGTGAGTATGTCATGGATGAGATTATTCAATATTTTGAATATGTAGGTATCCAAATGCAACACTCTATTCCCTAGACACCTTAGCAGAATGGTGTTGCTGAGAGGAAGAATAGATCTCTCGTGGAGATGGCCACTTGCATGATGGAGTCTAAGAATTTGCCACAAATGTTTTTGGCTGAAGCTATAAAATGTGCACTCTACATCTAGAATAGTGTACCTCACAATCATCTTGATGGAATCACTCATTTCGAATCTTGTAGTGGGAACAAGCATGATATGTCTCATTTCAGGTTTTTTGGCTTTAAAGTTTGGGCTAGAATTCCACGAGAAAAGAGGAGGGATTTGGAACCCTAAAGTCAAGAGTGCGTATTTGTTGGGTTTTCTTAATATTCCAAAGGGTATTTAAGGAATCGAAAAGCATTTAGAGGGGGTAATTTTTGTTGAGATGGAGAGGACAATCTTCTCTTGGTTCTCTTTGTGAGTTTCAAAAGGGGGGTTATTTTTGCATGAAGAGGGTTTTACAGTTTACTAGTACAAAGGGGCAAGGATGAGCTCTTGGAGGAGAGCTGAGTAACTTTTAAGGTAGTGAATTACCTCTTTAATAGCGAATATCTTGATAAGATTAATATTTCTTATCTCTCTCTCTCAAATTATGAGTTCTTGTGAATGAAGAAGAAGAGGAATATCATGTTGGAGGAGGTCTGATCAAATAGTTTATTCCAATTCTGTAAAATTATTTATATATTGTTTGTGTTATTTATAAAGAGAAGCGCTCTCTCCCAACCGAGAACCAAATCCATGATCCCCTTTCATCGTTTGTGGATGCAACATTTTGTTTCTAATGCATGTGTTTGGTACTGTGAGTATTTTAATAGCGATTAAGGAGGCTATATTAGCCGATAGAGATTCATCTCCTAGTTTTTGTTTATTTTCCTTTTCTACTAGATGGAGCACTCTCTGAGATGAGAGAGAGAGAGCCAGAGTTCAATCTGTGGTAGTTGGTAACAATTGAATGTTGCTTCGAGCTCAAGAGGGTGGTTCCCCCTCCTCACCTTGTTATTGGAATGGTTGTAATTGTTGTTGGTGGGTGGTATCACTCTATGAGAAATCTACCTTAGTAGTAAAGTGATATTACTCTTGCTTTCCCTATTGATCCTATGCGATTTTGAACAATAATATCTTCTAGAAGAAGAACTGGTTCTTATCTCTTATATATGTGTGTGTGTTCTCGTTGTGTGAAAAAGAATGAAGTTAATCCTCATATTTTTTTTCTCTTTGAATGTCACATTATTCTTGGGCCTTGGTATTTGTGTCTAAGAAAACCACATATTATATATATATATAAGATATCACTCTTCATTGTGGAAGGAAGAGGGGTGAGTCCTTATGTAGGGATTGACCCTTTTAAATATTTAACGCTTTGGTTGTATTCAACACTACTTATTGATTGGATATTTAATACTCTGTTAATAAAATACTAGGTGACGTCTTATATAGATAAACTCCTAGTTCCTTTAGATAATGATTGGGGAATCAACCCAATGTGTTTCATTTATAGACAATGATCTTCGTTCTATGTATTTATGAGGTTGTGTATTTATTTTGTCAAAGATTAGGCATTGTTCCTCGTATTTTCGCTCGGAGGGCAATCTCCTTGATAAATTGATCCATGAAATGTTTTCACTTTTATGTATATTATATTTTTCAGAGGGGAAATTTCTTCTAGATAATTGACCCATATTTGCCAGTCAATTGTATTAAATGAATTCATTAACTGGAAGTCAGCTTCTTCTTTGAAGGTCGAGCCTATGTACTTAACAGAATCCTTTTATTTTTATTGAAGACAAATGTGAGGTAGACTTCGTCGAGATATCTTATGATGAACTCTAATTTTCAAAGTGTCCTAGTCTATTTTTTTTCCTACCTCACGGGTGAGCTTTAGATAAAGCACATATGGTTGGTGGATCGGGGAAGCTGCATGTTCGATCCCCAAGTCTACTAATTAAGCTATGTATTCTTTTATTCTGAATTTGTAATTATTTGATTGAAATGATGTTAGTACATGTTGGTAGATTGTATTTAAAAAATTATGATGTAGGTGTGATTAATATGTTTATGCAATTTTGAATAAAACACAAATACTATATAATAGTATGTGTTTGAAGGGATGCATATCTATGTAAGCACTAGTATTGTTAGTACATGTTGGTAGATTGTATTTAAAAAATTATGATGTAGGTACAATTAATATGTTTATGCAATTTTGAATAAAAACCCAAATACTATACATATATAATAGTATGTGTTTGAAGGGATGCATATCTATGTGAGCACTAGTATTTCAGATTGTATGGAATGAATGATTATGTGAACTTTTATATCATTAAAAAGATCATAATTTTTTAATTTTCATGTTAACACTACTCAACACATAATTCAACTATAAACATGGCATTGAACTAATTGTTGTACTAGAAATGATAGGAATCATGCTCTGTCATGTACATACTTTTATATAAGATTAAGGGTTACCTGCACCGTGAAATCAAGGAATGTTGGTTAGGATTTTTTATTGGTATTTTCATTGGTGGAGGGAAGAAATCAAATCTTAATGGTTTGGAATGATTCTTTATTGAAGGTATCATAGGGGTTTCTAATCAACCATGAGTTGTAGTCTTAGTATAATATTAATCAATCTCAACTTTCATTATTAAAAACAAATGTCTTAATGCTACGATTATACCCTTCTTAATGTTCATCACTATTCTTTAGAATATGGTTGGATCATTATATTGTTGCATAAGATCTAATATTGTTAAAATGAAAACAAGTATTTTCTATTTTGTTTCGAATAGGCATTGTAAATCTTATAGCAACTCTTGCATGGTTCCAAATGACTATGTTATAGTGGATAAATAACCTTTATCGACTAAGACTAAGATATGGTAATTGTAATGTTGGGACTTTTGAAAATATTGGTTGGAAATGGTATTACATATTTTGTTTTAAAGAGAAGATTTATACCCTACAACCTAGTTAGATAGTTGAGGGTATAAAATTTGCTACATGCAAGTTCACATGCAATTATAGTTGAGGTATCCAAAAGAGTCCATACCTTAGAAAAACAACCTTATTAAACTTCTTTTGACAAAAGAAGGAGATTACATCATTGTACAATCTCAATTGCAATTTGTTTTTTTAACGAATCGCCTCTACAAAGGGCATATCATATTTATCTCGGCTTTTAACTGAAGTAATTTGGAATAAAATGTCACAATTTCAATTACATCAATAGCATTGATGCAACATGTTAACCTTGAAATTTTGGTATGTTGCATTACATGTGGCCTAACATTAACCTTTGGAAATTATTATAGGTTCCACCTTTTGTTTGTTTCCTAAGTTTATCACTTAATGTACTTCAGATGCATAATGCTAGAATATGTTACTATTGAGATGTGTGTGTCATTGTTAGTATGTTGTTTTATTCAAGCCTCACTTTTCCACCACTTTTCAGAGCATATGGTCAACAAAAAATCATGGGTAAATGAGTATTGTTATATTTTAATTTGGAATTAATCTCAATAAAAACATATCTTTTCATTGAAAAATTAAAATCTCACAATTTCAATTACAGGTCATTAATGCAACATGTTAACCTTGAAAAATTTGGTATGTTGCATAACATGTGACCTGACATTAACCTTCAAAAAGGATTTTAGGTTCCACATTTGATTTTATTTTTAATAATTTTAGCGCTTAATGTACTTCAAATGCATAATACTAGCACAAGTTATGTTTGAGTTGTATATGTAACTCTTAGTAGGTTATTTTGTTCAACCCTTAAATTTCAAAGAACATGGTCAATTAAAAAAACATGGGTCAATATGGCTATTGTTATCTTTTAATTGGAAATTAAACTCCTCAATAAAAATATATATTTTAAATGAAAATTAAGTTCTTTAATAAAAACATTATTATTGATGGGTATTATAAAACTTGATTGTTGAAGGGTTAATTTTTCACTAAAACATTGTGTGAGAGGAAAGATAAAAGTTCAATATGTCAAAAAAACATTAGTTGGAAGGGAAAGGATGAATTGAAATCCAAAACCAAATACAACATTGACACCAATAAAGGCAAAAACAGAAAATCCTATGGATTATCTAAAACCTAACGGGTTCCTTTAATTTTGTTGGGAATGATTATTCCTCCAACACAATATTAGTTAGATAAAATTAATCTAGCCCAATTAATTATTTTCAAGTTGTAGGGCTCGAAGTTTCTTCATCTGGAACAAAGATAAATGGGGTAGCTAATGTCACAATCCATATTGATGAAAATATCAATTTGGGAGCATGGTGTTTCAGCCATCATTATGTGTAGGTGGTGAGGAGGTTGATACTAACATTAAAGGAATTTGGAAGATAGTAGTAATGGAACTGCATCAGTCATGTCAATAATTAATTTTTCATCCACTGAGTTGAAAGGAGTTGCATGAGGCTTCCCAGTAGAAAGCATGGAGAAAAGATGAAAAATTGGTTGACTGTTGAGGAGCGTAGAAGGTCGAATGATATAAGATCAACGATGAATTGGAAGTTCACAGATCGAAACAAAAAAGAGATGTCAATAATTTTATAGCAGAGGTGTTAAGAAGAGTGTTTGTGAGGAGTTATGATAAATTTGGTATGATAGCTAGTCAGATGTTAACACTTCAGAGTTGTAAGTTTCTGCATATAGGCATGGGACCTGATGTGCTATAAGAGACATTGAGAAAAATAAATCATGTTTGACACATAATATTAGATGCTACACGTCAATGTCTGTGTACGAAAAAATCAGGACTGTTAGTTTAACGTTCATTCGTCTACACCACCCGTCATAAATGTCAGTACATGTAAACATATAACTTGGCAAGTTAGCACAGTGACTATACAACTAGAGGGAGTTTGGTCGAATGGGCCATGGGACTTTGTATGATGATATGGTACGACTTGGTAAGGTTTTGAAACTGAAGGAGATGATGCAGTTAAGGATAGTGTCATAGTGTTAATGTAATTAATTTCTAGGGGAGTTGGACCTTGGTAGTTGGTATCTAGAAATTGCAGCCCATGACTCATTTTTTTTAAGCTTTGATGCTTTTCCTTATACATCACTGAGTAATCTCCTTTTTCTATTTCAGGGTGCTCTCCCTTCAACAATGTCTTCTTGTACAATCAAATAAATAAATTATCTTTGATACAAATATACCAAGAACAAGATAAGATAGAAAAACATAGCATAAGATGTATTCACAATTGCAGCTACTCTTCCTTCCAAGCAAACTTATTACTCTTAGACTCTCTAACAAATATGATAGCTTCTTTGATGTGTCCAAATTGGAAGGGAACCTCCCCTATTTATAATTATTTTCCAAGTTACTTTTCCACTAACTAAGCCGACTTGACTAGGGTAGATTTACCCAATGCTGGGGTAGTTTTTCTCAATGACTAGGACATTTTTACCTAGTGGTTTCTGGGGATAAAACTTGACTCTTTTAACTTAGAATTGTTTGAGGATTATTTATATTGTTGTTACAATAATAATATCATGCCATTGTGTACAATAATAAAACACCATGACACATCAATAATACAATAAGAACATACTATGAAGTTACACAATATTCAACACCTCACTCTACCAGTAATCACCTACACCTTCCCTCCATCCCACCTCTCTCTCTCTCTCACCGATACCTATACTTCTCCACATACCCATATCCACCATCCCTCTCTCTCTCATTCCAACCCCCCCAACAACCTCACTCTCTCTCACACACACCCTCATAACCCTCCATATATAAGTAACCCTCTCCTTTGTCCCTCTCTCCATATCAATTACTAACCCCCTCTCTCACTTCATAACTCCACCACAGCCCCCCCTACATTTAACCCCCTTCCTCATCTTTATCTCTCTTCCCCCTATCCCCCCTAAACCTTAATAACACGATCTCTCACTCTTCCCCCCCTACCACTCCACCTACACTTTACTCCCGTCCATGTATCACTCCCCCAACCCCTTAACACCTTCTTCTCTCTCTTTATATAACTTCTCATAACCCCCTATTTCTCCCTAAAAACCCTCCTACTCTAACTTCCCATAACCACCCCCTCTGCCCCTCTCTTTTTCTCTCCTACTCCACCTATGCCTATCCCTCTCTCTCTCTCTCTATCTTGGTCCACCAACCCCTACCCCTCTAGATATATGTCTCTCGTAATCCCTTTCTCCATACAACTTACCCCCCACCCATCTCCTTCTTTGTCCCAATCCTATAGACCATCTTCCCAATAACCACCATAATCTTCATTAAACCCCTACCTCCCCAACCTCGATCTGTGTATGTTTATCTCTCTTAACCCCCTTCAGCACATTATACAACCCGGTGAGAACTCTAAATAGTTCTTGATTTTTTTATAGTCTCCATTTAGTGGCTATTTACCTCCAAATTGAAAAATAGTGCTATGAGTAGTACACCATTTTTTTCAGGAATAAAATCTCAAAATTTTGGAAACCCGTCAATTGATTTTTTTTTAATTACATAAAAGAATCATTTTTAAAAGTAAAATAAATTAATAATTTTTATTTTGCAATTTTGTATTAATATTTGAAAAAAGAATAAGAATTTTAAAAGCTCAAATGCAAAATTAATAAATTAAAAAACAACACTAACTAAAATAATAAAAAAAAAAACTATATACAAACTAAAAAGAGGGGCCTAGTTAAGGGAAGGAGGGGTGAAGGGGTCGCGACGGTGGGCGAAGCGGGGAAACGGGGAGGGGGAGGAGGTTGGGGAGGGGGAGGAGTAACGGGAGGGATGGGTAGGGAAAGGGGAGGATAGGAGAGGGGACGT
>LPNX010077412.1:136341-157926 GCA_001517045.1 Pseudotsuga menziesii
TTTTAAATTTTAATTGTTTTTTAATGTTTTAATTTTTAATATATTTTTGAAATTTTAATGCTTTTTTAAATTTTTTGTGTTGTCTTTTTAATATTTTTTTAAAATTTTGTTTTAATATTTCTTTATTTTTATTTTTTTTATTTTAATTGTTTTTAAATGTTTTTTTTTTAATATTTATAATTTTTTTATGACTTTTTAATATGTTTCTCTTTTTAATTTTTTTTTGATAAAATTGTATATTTTTTAATAAAAATTTCTAATATTTTTATTTTTTTAATAAAGTTTATTATTTAATATTTTTTCATTTAGATTTTATTTTATTTTACATAAAAGTTTTAAAAACATTATAAAAAAAATTAAAAAATGGGGAGGGGGAAATGATGGCCACAAAGGCAGGACACTTTATTTTTCAAGGTCATGGTTTTAAAAACACTGGAATGTTTGCACTAAATTGCATTTTAGAGGTTGACTGTAATATTTTTCTTCACATAAAACTTATTGTTAAGTCCATACTTTCAAACAAGTTATACTTTTTGAATTTGAAAAAACCAATGTGCTTCTAGTAGCATTAGTTTTCTATTCAATGGTTGATTTGAAGGCTATTGTTAGCAACAATATGATTTTTTAAGGAAATTTTTATATTTTTAACCTTGAAACAAAAAGAATGCTACTAGTAGGATCACTTTTCAAGTTGAAGCTTGATTTTAGTGTTTTTGACACAAGAAAATGAATTTTGAGGGTTAGAGTTCTCGTTGTGAGTATATAGTTCTTGTCAGGTTGTATAATGTGCTCCTCCTTCCCCTTTCCCATAAGGTAAATGCGATTTTTTCCAAAATGAGTACACGTTTTGGCTCTACAAAATATCCACATGTTTTGTAGAGATAAAATGTGTACACGTTTTGTAGAGATAAAACACACATATGTTTTGGTTTTGATGGCAGCCAGATATGTGGGAAAGGAAAACTTAAAATTAAAAGAAACATTCTCACATTTATTAGCACTAAATTCAAACCTTGTCATGTGTTAGGGTGTCATCGCTCTTCTTATGTGTCTACTTCAAAGTTATCTTTGGGTTAAGCAAACCTGTGCTATGGAATATGGTAAACTGTAGCTAATTTGGCATATGACCCATTTTATAAATTTGCATGTGTTTTACCACTCATTACAGTATGCTCTTGGTCAATATAGTTTCTTATTAATCAATAAACATAGTGCTCAATATTGATTGTCAAAACAGGGAAGTCTAGTTGTTTCAAAGGTAATCAAATGAAATATATGCATAAACATTCAGTAACTAATCAATCAAATAAAATTAATCCAATCTTTCTAATCATTAAGTATATTCCATGCTTCACTGCTCAATCTAGCTTCAAATACTAATTCAACTGCCGAAAGATCAAAGAGCTCTCAATCCTTCTACTATGTCAATTTTGGAAATGACCGTGTTAAAAATAAATGAGTTTAATTGCTTTTACAAGAATTTAAATCCTGAACTATCACCATAAGAAGACCCAATCTACGATTTCAATATTCAATTATAGAGGAAACCAACTTCCGATTCTATAAATTCACATGCAATCTACAAATTTAGCAGCTCTAAAAGGAAATAATTAATGAGAAAATGTAGCAGCAAAGCATAGATGTAAGAACAATAATCAATCACACACTTGCAAAAATAAACTATGCATTATTCAATCAACTATTTCAGCAAACAAAAAAGGTTGTAATAAAAGAGTCCCACACTTAATACTCACACTATTTCAAGAACTAAAAAGGAAATATAATTTTAGTTTCACACAAAATAAAACAAAAGAAGTAAGCAACTACAATTAGCTCGAGAACTTTGAGAGAAGGTGCGCCCTTTCCTTTTAACAGAGATGTTGCTAGACACTATAAAAAATTAGTACATAGTAGATTAAGGAAATATTGCCACTTAATTAATAAAATGAGTGCTTAAGTACATAATCTTTCAACTACCGTTACAACTTTCCTTTGGAAACAAGCCTAACCTTGTGAACCATCCCGTCTTCCTATAAATACTGGGCATGACAATTCAAGTCATCTTAATTCAGGAAGCCATGAATATCAAAGATATTCATGCTATCGAATCACCACTTCCATAAACAAACAAAAAATTCCTTCATTATTACATTAAGATGAAATATGTTTCATAAACATTAACGTTCTCAATGATCTAAACTGAGCTAGCACGACATGAGTTTCAGCTGTCTGCATGAAAAATAATGCAAGATGCTTCCAAAAATACCTGAACCAAATCTCCAGAGAGTGTAATAAAAAATACGATAAATCGAGATTCCTTGTGTTTTCAGTTTCTTCCATAAGTTCATTAAAATTCATCTTAATTAGTAAGCAAAATTCATAATCATAGAAAAAATTTAGGCATTAATAAAACAAAGCAATAATAGATTAGACTTGCTTGAGAAAATCCTTTTTCTTAGAAAACATAGCGACTTGGTTACATTAAGAAGGGAAAACATGGAACAAGAATAAAGAAATAGGTGATAAAAAAAGGGCATTTCTGGCACCCAACATCTCGTCCCAACTGTCAAGTTGCATGTCCTCATGCAACAACTTGCTGTGAATTTGAATCCAAATTGAATTTTTTCTTGTGGAAGTTGATGAGTTTGAACGAAGATTTAGGATTCTCTCTCAATTTTACATACCCTTGAAAGCAACTAAATTTTCCCAGCATTTCTTCTCTTCCTTCTTGGTCAACTTATATACACTCCTGTATTTCTTCTTGTGCAGCCATATAAGTGTGAATATAAACCTTAATCCGACCCAGCTCAACCCACATTCATGAATAGAATTAATGTACTCATAAACTAAAGACAAATCATATATTTGAAATTTTCAAAACAATACGACTCTCTTGTTCTTATGGACTTTGAAGGAGCTTCCCACCTGCACTTGCTTCCTTCTATTCCATAGGGTTCTTGTTGTGCTATAATTTTTACATAGGTAGATATACACTCTTACTAAAGTGTTTTTATTTGATTATTTGACATAGGGAGTGTAGATATACAATTATAGCCTCAAGGGACCGTGGTTCACCTAGAATCCAAAGGGTAGAAGTATCCTCATTCCTTCGAATAGTCTAAGAGGAATTCCACCAGTTCATATAATTGGCGACAAAGGAGAGGAATGACCTCAGATGTATATCTCCTATGTGAGGAAAAGGATTGGATGAATGGTCCAAGCGGCATTCCAATTACTATAAGTACAATTCACAGAGGAAATTTTTCTCAGGGAAATGAGTCTGAACAAAACCACCCAAAAAATGAGAATATGTAATGAACTGGTAAGGTATCCCTTCCATAAGAGATTTTATCTTAAACAGAGTTATTTTTTCATAAAGGAAAATTGAGTAATATGGTTATGGGGATCTACAACTTAATAATTCATGAATTAGATTATACATTTGCTTTTTTCCTTCTTCATAGACGTAAGTTTTATTAATTCCTTCAATTCTTCTTGCAAATTTTCCCAGCAAAGCCTTGGAAAAGTCAGTTCCTCAACCCATCTCTCCCTGAGATCTTTAATTTCCTTTCTATGTAAAGGAAGGGGAATCATCTCGTCCTCACACAAGGTAGCTTGATAATTCCATTTTTTTAATTCAAATTTCAACAACGAAATGTCTTCTTCCTCCTCATGAACCTTTTCATCCTCTACATCCAAGTCAATAATCTACAGGGATTCCTAAATCATGTACTTATCATCATTTTCCCTTGGTAGAGGTTGGTCCTGAGTTTCTAGATCTATATTTTCAGCAGCCAAATTTTATGTTTCAACATTCACATGTCTCAGTAGCTGGTTCTTGTGTTTCAATAGTCGGTTCCTATGTTTCATGACCTAGTTCTTGTGTTTCAGTAGCTTGTTCATGTGTTTCAACAACTGTTTCTTGTCTTTTAGTAGTTGATTCTTGACCCAGTGGATCCTAATTATCCATGGTCAAGAAGGATATACCCATGTTCTGGTTTTGTACATCATCTTCCACTAATTCTGTTGGTGTCATCCCATTCTTTTCTTTCATTAATTGTCAAAGTGTCTAGGATGAAAATTCCATGAGAGCGACCTTATATCTTGTATTTTCAAAGATGTCCCCACATTTTGGGCACATCAAATCATCATGCTCAATATTTCCTGAAACAAAAGGTAGATACTCCATGTGATTAGTCATTTATGCTAATGTGATAAATCTATGAACCCTTGCAGTTCTCCCTTAAGCACCTGCACCTCCTGTTTCAGTAGGTCATTCTCCAAGAGTAAATTTTCCACTTGAATTTATCCTTTTGTTGTAGTAGGTTCTTGTGGGTCGATAAGTCTTATATTTAAATATGGACTATCCCCTGGTTCTTGTGCTTCAATGAGTTATTGCGGTTTTAGGATAGGAATCTCAATATCTTCCTAGGTCATTTGTGTTGCCTCTGCTGCAACAGAAGTTTGGGTCCTCATTCTCGTTAATGGACTGGGTGGTTGATTTTGGGTCCACAATTTCCTCTTATTCCTTTGCGGCACATGGAGAGTGAAACCCTCCGTAATTATTTCAACATCCAATGACACACAAAAAAGGGAGTTATCCTTTTGTGATAATTCCACCCTTGACTCACTAGCTTCCCCTGGGTTAGCAGGAGATTCAATCTCTCGAATTGTTCTTGTCTGATTTTTAGTACCCTCCCTCATTTCTTCTACATTAGTTTATGTTTGTTGGGCTAATATTCCAACATGATACTAGGGGTAAATGTTTTGTAGTTATTTTGAAGTCACAAATTCCTCCAAATCCCTTTCTTCATTATTTTCTACTTCTCCAGATTCCCTATCCCATCTCCCCCCGACTATATCTAACATGATCTATTCATCTTCCTCCTCATTTTCATTGTAATATTCTTCCATGGCCACCTAGTCTAACACAGTCCTAGCAACAAATTATCCCTAGTATAGGTTTCTTAACTCAATGAATAAATTATTAAGTACCTACCTTCGTAGGTGACGTAATTCTTCAAAAATACCACAACCTGGTCCCATGGGGCAGAGTTTTTATGGTTGTTCCTCGTCCCTTATATTAAACATTTTCTCCTTCTACAAGGAAATATTGTTTTTCTTTTAGGTTTGGAGCCTTCCGATCGAACCATCTCTTCTCAATCCTAGAAAATCCTATCACCTTTTCTAATATATGTTCAAAAACTTCAACTCTTAGTCCACCAACCTCATAATGGTATCCTTCCAAATTCTGGGAAAACTATAATGCCATTCCTCCATTAAACCCATTTAGTCTTTATAAGTATGTCATCCAACCTACTTCTTCAAAAATCATAAATACCTCTATATTCTGATGTATAGCATCAAGAATCCATTATTACAGGTTCATGTCGGACTATAGAACCCCCCATAATGTCTTTCCATGGTAATATTTGAGCAAGGAACATAAATTTCACAATTCAGATGTTGAAACTGTAGTATGAAAAGACAATAATGAATAGTGGGGAGTTTGTTGGCTATTTTTGTAAAGGTAGTCTAATCATGGAATAGGATCGTGCGAACAATTATTGCATGGATTAGCAAATATGGTGACAATAAATAAATATGGGAAAAGGTGGTGATGTATTGCTTTGATTGGAAATATTGGCTAAAAATTGTTGATAAGAATAGGAAAATAGACTCTAATCATATTTAATTTTGACAATTTATGCCTAGTTGTACTCGTGGTTAGAATTCGTACCTTTATGTTTATCGTGACAAGTTGTCATCACTGGGGGGTGGACCACTTTTTATTGTCAAATTGATTGATGAAGGCATCCCTTATCACATGACTTAATACTATTGGTAAGCCTCCATCCAATTAGAGGATCAAATAAATCCAAGTCATAGTTACTTATACTCATGAGTGGAGCTTTTGTCATACTTTCAGTTTTTTTTTTTTTTAAATATAGCAAAAATACTAAAAAATTGGCAAAGTGATATTACTGCCAATCCTGTCAAAATTTTACTTGGATCATCTTGCACGACATATTTTAATCGATTATGAGGAAATACAATGAATTCCATGAATGATGCAGGATGAACAATTAGAAAGATGGTGGTGGTTCAGCGGATAGCGGAGGGATTGATAGTGTTTCAGCTGAGAATAATGGAGTTTCAACAAAATGTTGGGAGGATTTCGACAAAAATAAGAAATGTTCGTAGAGTTTTGGCAGAAAATATGGTGGAGTTTCAACAAAAAAATGAAAATATTAGCAGAGTTTCAATGGAAAAGCTCGCGGAGTTTTGGAAAAAAGCATAAATATTAGCATAGTTTGAGTGGAAAATATCGGAGAGTTTCAACAAAAATTGGAAATATTGGTGGAGTATAGATGAAAAAGTTAGCAGAGTTTTGGAAAAAAGAAGAAAGATTAGTAGATTTTCCACGAAAAAGCTAGAGGAGTTTTAGTAAAATACGGAAAGATTGGCGAAGTTTCAGTGGAAAAGCTAGTGGAGTTTAAGCAAAGAGTGGAATATTGGTGGATTTTAGGCCTAAAACAGAATTCAATAGAGACCAGATAAATTTTAATGGTCTTATAGAAACTAACAGTTCCCATTCACTAATCTTTTTGAGCAACTTGCAAAGGACCACCTATATTTCTGCAATTGATTGTCCCATTACAACTGCTTCTTTTCTTCTTGGATCGTTTGTGTCTATCTCTACACAAAGTTCCTTAAATTAACCCATCAAGCTGAACCATCAAAACATTTATTAAACAAAATATCAAAACTATGAAATCAAAGCAAATTTTTTTTTTTATTTATATAGAGTTTTCTTGTGTAAAATGCACAAAATTTTAAAGAGTTTTAGAAACAAGAGGATGAGACCCTTATTCTTGTACCAAATGACAGTTTGGATCAGAAGAAACATGAGAAGAAAATGTAGCCTTTGAGAGTGGCTTATGGTAGAGTCATAGCCAATGACCATTGGCAAATAACGATGTTTTTTGTTCATCAATTGTGGTTAATCAAGCAATCCCATTATCAAATATTGTGTCCACTTTGTATGGTCCCAACCATCTGGTACAGAACTTCCCTTTAAAATCTCGCTTGAACTATGAATTGTACAATAAGGATGAATCTCCTTCATGGACCATCTGTATCTAAATAAAGCTATCATGCCACTTAGAGCATTTCCACTGAATCACAAAAGTATGATGTAGAAAGGCTGCATGTTTCTCATTAAGCTCGTTTAACTGATTCAGGCAGTCCTTTTGGGATTATGTTAAATCCATGTTTTCTTCTATAGATGTGCTCAAAGATTAAATTTTGAATTCAAAAGGGAATACAAATTTTTTTCCATATACGAATTCGTAAGGAGATGACACTTTGGTTCTACGCCATGTAGTCCGATATGCCCATAAATATTTAGGAATTATTTCAGCCCAATCCCTACGATGACTCCTTAGAGTGTTTGTGAGAATACCCTAAATAACTTTATCTGTACTTTCTACTTGACCATTATCCTTTAGATGATATGGTGAGGTTACGCTACATATGATATTTTTGAAAGAGGGATTCAACTTAATGCAATACAAACTTTGGCCCCCCATCTATAACTATCACCTTAGGTACCCCAAAGTGAGTGAATATTTATTCAAACAAGAAATCTACAACAACTTGATCAATATCTCTCACCAAGGCTGTGGCCTCCACCCATTTAGTCATATAGTCTGTACAAACGAGAATATAAACTTTTTTTTTGAAGGATGGTTGATAAGCCCTACAAAGTTCAGGGCCCATCTATCAAAAGGTTCAACCACCAACTCTAGTTGAAGTGGAATTTCATCCAATATATTAGGATGACCCATCCTTTGGCATCTATTGTAGACTTGCACATACTTCTTTTCATCCTGAAATAGAGTTTGCCAGAAGTAGCCCATTGTTAACACCTTGTGTCCAGTTCTTTTACTAACAAAGTCCCCTCCATAAGGCTCTTCATGAAAATCCCTTATGATACTATGGATTTTATCTTCCCTTACACATATGCTAATTTCAAAGTCTAACTCTATGTAAAGAGATATGCTTGTATCCAACAATACCTGACACTCTGTTGTACAATCCTTCTCCTTTCCCTTTTTGATAGATGCAATAGAAGCATCACCATAACAAGATAATTAGAAATGTTTACATACCAAGGTGAGTGAATTGGAACTCCAAATAGATGTTCATCATGAAAATAATCCTCAACTGGTAAATTATTATCATTATTAGTTAATCAAGAAAGAAAATCAATAACAACATTTTATTTTCCTGGTCTATTAATTATAGTAATATCAAACTCTTGTAGTAAAATCAACGACATAGTCACTTGATCATAAGTAATAGGGTTATTCTTTAAATATCCAATGGCTGAGTGATCTATATGCACAAGTAAGGTACCTGGTAATATAGTGCCTACATTTTTTGATGGAGTAAATGACAACAAGGAATTCTTTTTTAGTTACCTTGTAATTGAGTTCAGCAAGAGCCATATTCTTACTGATATAGTACATAGAATACAAATTGTGGTCTTCATGTTGTCCAAGCATAAACCTAATAGCAGTATCTGAAGCATTTGAAAAAATGTGGAAAGGTAAGGCCCAATTAGGCCCACGTAGGATGGGTATTGTGGATAGCCTTTTCTTCAATTCTGCAAGTGTTGTCTGACATGCATTTGTCCAATTGAATTCATCATCCTTCATTAGTAAGGTAAATATAGGGAATGATAGCTTGGAATTTTTTTCAGTAAAGCGTCTATAATAACCAACATGTCCAAGAAAACAATGTACCTCTTTTGTGTTTGAGGAATAAGGATGTTTAGAATTACCTTTATTTTTGCTGGCTCCACTTGTATTCCTGCAATAGATATGAAATTCCCAAGAACTATACCTTCACTCATCATCATATGACTGTTTTTAGTGTTGAAGAACAAGTGAGTATGTTCACAACATTTTATTACTTTTTTTATATTTTCTAAATCCTCATCAAAACTACTACCCTAAGGGGTAAAATAATCCATGAAAATTTCCATACAATCATTAACCATGTCAGAAAAGATTCCAATCACATTTGGTTGCAATGTATATGGTTAGTTACATAATCCAAAAGGGAGCACTCGATATGCGAATTTTCTGCAAGGACATATGAAAGTGGTATTGTATTGATATTCAGGGGCTATCTAAATATAATTATACCCACTAAATCCATCTAATAAAGAAAAGAATATATTCATAGGTAGGGTATCTAGAACTCCATAATTAGTGGCAAAGGAAAATGTTCTTTTTTTTTAATCTTTATTCAGCTCTCGGTAATCCACATAGATGCACCATTTACCATTTTTCTTAGGCACAATTTCTAAAGGAGAAACCCATTCACTATGTGAAATGGGATAAATAAATGCTACCTTTTAAAGTTTCTGAATTTCCTCTTTCACAATGTCTCTTAGAATTGGATTCATTCTGCGCTGGGGTGGACATATGTTCCTGTAGTCATTTTTAATGTATATGTGGTGAGTATACAACTTAGAGGGAATACCTCTCATGTCCGTGTATTCCTACACAAAGGCCCCCTTATGTATTTTCAGCAGTATAGTCAAACATTCCAACTCATTAGGTACTAGATTGCGATTAACATTCTAGGTTCTTCTAGTATCACTCCCTATTGGGGCACTCTTCAAATTCTCAATATGGGAACATTTTCAACATTTTTAACTAGGAAATCCTCTATAAGTTCTTATTTCTCAAGTTTACTCATGTTACATTCTAGGATATGATATGCATGATGGGTAGCATCCATTGGCTCACTAATGAAATTGCTAATAGTATCATCTTCGTTTTCATTTTTAAAATTCAAGGCCCTTCCTATAGTTATAAGAGATTGAGTACTTTCTTCTGCTTCCAAGTCTACCCACAATGGAATTTCAACATCTAAACTTGGTTTAATAGGATGGTAAAGGGTCACACTTTTCTTGTCAATCCATTGGATATGGTCATAGATCATGATCTACGACTAATATATGCATTTGTAGTGGCCAACCACGGTCTTCCAAAAATGAGTGGATTCCCCCCCAAATGAGATTTAGGTCATAAAACAAGAAATTCCATGAGATATTCCCATGAATCAATAGAGACTACCAAGTCATCCAGAATCCCCTTAGGTCTAATTGTTGATCTATCATCCAATTCTAATACCATTGGGGTTGGTTTGAGTTTAATGTGTCCCAATTTTTTCACAGTCTCGATAGTCCTCACATTTATTGTTGTAACCAAATCAACTAAATCATTTGGGCTCTCAGTGGACCCAATATATAATGTAACAATGGGATTTCCTAGATCCTCATATTTTGCCAAAGGAATTTTTCCTAAATCATTAATTCAAACAATTTCCCAACTACGTGAACTGTAAGAGGATCGCTAGGATTCCTTATTGGTTTCTTCACACACAGGTCCCTAACATTTTTAGCATAAATGGGTAGATCATGTAGGGGTGGTAATAGTGGGATCTTAACATGAATATTTTTCAATTCATCTATAAGGTCAAAACATGGCTGCTCTTATGCTCCGTGTAAGGATAATCGCTCAGAGTGTGGTGGATTTCCAAAAAATTGTACATGGTTATTCTTAATGTGTGTCTCACTCGGTGTTTCATTAGGTGTTTCAGCATCCTCAAGAATGGATATTGTTGTACATATTGAGATTTCCACCTGATTATTTGTTCCTTCTTCAGTCACATGGGTTGGAATATCCTTAATGACAATAGGTTCTACTTCCCTCCCAAATCGTAGATGTAAGTCATTACATGGGATATGAGTGATAGAGTAAGATAACGCGTTTAATTTTTCAACTTGTTACACTATATTATTGTTGGGGTCAGTATTATGCTGAGTATAAAACTGAGGGCATAGTGTTACATTAGCTGGTGCAGTGTTAGTAGGGAGTTACTGTCATGGTTGTGAAAATTGTGTGTGAGTGAATTGATTCCTTGGGTAAGGATTTCTTCAACTTGGGGGGAAATGAGTTAGCTGGTTTGGATGAGGTGACCAATACATCCATAGTGTGGGATATTGCATTGTAGCTTGCATGGATGGTTTCCACTGAGTATTGGGACAAGAATATGGAGGAGGGAACTGATTATTCATACCTGGAACATGAGGTTGTCATAGTTTCTTCTATGAAATGACATAATTTTACTCCACGTCCATGCCTGAAATATTTTCTTAACCTTTGGAAACACGAGAAAATCCTTGGTATTGTGATCCAAATCACATAGACTGCATACCTCGACCTTATCAGGATGACATTCTCTTAATGGATATTTTTATTTCTTCATTTTGTGCAAAATATATCCAATGCCAAGTCTTCCATGACATGTCTCTACTTTTATTTTAAAACATCCAATTGTGAGGAAATAGAGCTCATCATATCCATTTTGAAATTTTTGAGAAGATTACTTATTTCTTCTCACGTAGCTCCACCACGGGCTAATTGTAATATCTTTATTAAGAAATTCTTAAATAATTTGGAATAAACCCATCATTTCTTAAATAACCCACGTATTGGATAATTGATAAATAAATTGATGATTTACATTGATAATGAAATCCATATTAATAGGCCTTCTTGGTGACTATTCACCAAGAGACATGTCCCTTAATTGAATTTTAATTTAATAATTGTTTATATTTATTTAATTATTGTTATTATTTATGTTTTTTACACTAACTTTTGTTCTCTTATAACGACATCTAGGTCTCTTATGCTAGTTTTAGAAGAGCCTCTAGATTATCTTCGACATTGATCCACAATATGATCAAAATATTCCATTGAGATATCCTCCCTACCTAGTAGATTAAGCATATCCATAAAATATTCTCTAATTCCTCGCAATAAGATGATTTTGAGAACATCCATTCCAATATCAACATGACCAGATCTCTTTAAATTGTATAGAATCCTTTTTACAAATTCTTTCAAACTTTCATACACTTTCTGAACCATTTTAAACAACTCTACCCTCCTCTCCTTGGTTCTACAATAATCCTCATATTTTTCAAGGAATACTCATTTCATTTGGTCCCATCTTGTAACAATATCACCACCCAAACTCATAAACCAGTGTAGGTAATTCCCCTTTAGAGTACCAGCAAATCATTTTAACTTCTATTCACTAGTGTTATATTCATAAATTTGGCAGAGAATGTCGAATTCAAAGAAAAAGCCATCTGGATTTTCATTATATTTACAATGAAAATTGGGTAATATGGAGGGTTAAATGTTCTTTATGGGATCCACCCTTGTCGTCTGTCAAATGGGGAATTAAAGTGTAGAAACAATTTATCCATGATGATCATTACCATTGTCTATCATATCCTCTTCGTGATCATTAGGGTTCCTATGATGTTCTTTGTTCTCTTTGTTATTCATGTTTCCCTAATCCTTCATCTCTTCTCTCCTTATTTCCTCCTATAGTCTTTGTCGATAATCCAAACAATCCTTCTTAGCTACTTCCTTCCTTTTAATTTGAAAAAATTGCTCAGGATTCCTTACAACCACAACACTCCCCTTATCTTATAGAGGTCACTTCTTAGAGGTATGGGTTGAAACTTCTGTTATCTTCTCCATGATTGATACTGATGATTCAAGCCTAGTGAGAATATAACTTCCCCTTCTCGAAGATGATCTTTGAAATAGGGTTCCAATAGAGGAGTCACCCCAAGCAATTAGTTTGTCAATAAATGTTTCCCTACCCAAACCTGGATTATTACCATGACCTCTTCCACCTGCAAAGTTAGTGCTTTTGGGGATTTCATGTTCTTTTATTTTTGTATTCATGCAATCTTAAATAATAATTTCTTGTTTTTGCAAAAGGAACTTATTCAGTTTGTCAAAGGACAAAAAACTTTTCACTATGTCTTATCGTCCCTACAACCTCAAAAACCAGAAAAACTAAAGAACTCAAACACAAACTAATCAGCTACAATCTATGTCTAACAACTACCTTCCCTCACAACGATGCCAAAATGTTGGTCAGTATAATGTCCTATTAATTAAAAAAAATAATGCTCAATATTGATTGTTAACCTAAGGAAGTTTGGTTATTTAAAAGGTAATCTAACAAAATCTATGCATAAACATTCGTTAACTCATCAATCAACTAAAAATTACCCAATCTTCCTACTCATTAAGTCCATGCTCGGCTTCACTTCTCAATCCAACTTCAAATACTAATTCAATTTCCGAAAGATCAAAGAGTTCTCAATCCTTCTACTATATCAATTCTGGAAATGACCGTGTTAAAAATGAAAGAGTTAAATTGCTTTTGCAATAATTTAGATCCTCAATTATCACCATAATAAATGCCCAATCTACAATTGCAATATTCAATCATAACGGAAATCAAATTCCTATTCTATAAATTCACATGTAATCTACAAGTTCAACAGCTCTAAAACGAAATAATTAATGAGAACACACAACACTAGAACACATATGTACCAACAATAATCAATCACACACTTGCATAAAGAAACTACGCATTATTCAATAAACTACGTCAACAAAACAGAAAGGTTGTAATACAATAATTTCGCACTTAATCCTCACATTGTTTCAACAACTCAAAAGGAAATATAATTGCAATTCCACTCAACAAAAAATAAATGAAGTAATAAGCTACAATTAATTGGACGACTCTGAGAGAAGGTGGGCACTTGCCTTCTAATAGAGTTGCTACTAAACACTATAAAAAATCAGTACATAGTATATTAAGGAAATAGCACCAATTTCATTAATAAAATGTGTGTTGAGGTACATAATCCTTCCACCACTTTTACAAATTTCCTTCGAAAATAAGACTAACCTTGTGAACCATCATGTCTTCCTCTAAATACTAGGAAGGACAGTTCAGGTATTCTTAATTCAAGCAACCATGAATATTGAATATCTTCAAGCTTTTGAATCATGACTTCTATCAACATAAATAGTTTCCTTCATAATTACATTATGATGAAATCTGTTTCATAAACATTATTTCTCTCAATGATATGAATTGAACTAGCACCACATTCGTTTTAGATGGCCACATGGAAAATAAATCAATTTGCTTCTGAAAATATATGAACTAGAGTCCATGGAAGGTGTAACATCATTCCATGGAATACTTGATGTATGTGTATCAACAATTCGATACGCTCAAATTCCTTGTGCTCTCAGTTGCTTCCATAAATTCATCACATGTTTACTTAATTAGCTAGCAAAATTCATAATCACATGCAAACATTAGGCATTAATAAAACAAAGGAATAATAAGTTATACCTACTTGAGAACATGCTTTCTCTTAGGGAACATAACAACTTGGTTACATTAATAAGGGAAAACAAGGAAAAACAATAAGGAAAGAGGTGAGCAAAAAGGGTCATTTTTTACACCCAAAATATGCTACACACATTCATTTTTTATGAAGTTCTAGACTAAGATAACATTTTTTAATAGATTCCAACTATCTAATTTGTTCTTAAAAATAATATGTCTTTCTATTTTTTCTATTTTCCTTTTCTTAGTACTCCTTAACTTAAAAAACACATTGTTAGTGTTTCTTCCATAACTTTTTCGTCTCTCAAGAATTAAAAAAAAACAATTGTCTTTTGCAGTACTAGACATCAACCTCTATATACCATAAAAAAACTATTTCATGATCATTGCACTAATATATTCATAAGATGCACCCACACTTGGTTTACTTTCTTCAATGTTTGATCACTTAGATAATAAAACAAATTATAAATTAATAATATTATTTCAGAAAAATAGTGTTGCACTAGTATTATTTATTCCCTATTTCTCTACCAATTTTTGAACGTTGATTTGATCATTTAGAAATTCAAAGGATACACCCACAGATACACATACTTTATTATTTGAAACAAAATAAAAAATTACATGTAGGAAAATATCAAACTTGAAATTATGGACATTTTTAAAATAAGAAATTTATATATTTGAAAATGTGATTCAAAATCCTACATTTCATCTTTGTTATTCAAAGAAAGATTTATGGTGCCAAGTATCACAAAATATCCATGTAAATTGATGGAAGCCTATTTTTTGTTTTGTATGCCATCTAATGTGTCAAACGAGACGCTCATTAGCTTCCACTATCTCTTAACGGTACCAATAACATGCATTATTAAAGAGTAACAAAACTAATTTATAGAAATTAAATAAACATAATTTATTTGGGATAGTAATCCATGAGTATGAACAAATGAATTATTTATGAATAAATACCCTAAAAATAAATAACAACTAAGATAAAACACAATAAATAAAATGTAACAATAATGAATGAAAAATAAAACATATACAAAAATGAAGTTATGAAACACATTATAATAATGTTTAGCTAGTATACAACAATCATTGAACAAAAGTGGGGATTACCACATAAATCCTAATAGGAGATTATGAGAAGTCAAAACATACTTCTTTGTGTAACCCCCAATAGTATACTATGATTTCATAAGGAAAAACATCTCAACAAGGGTTTATCTTAGTTCAGCTACAAAACTCTTAACAACAATATCGATCTTAGTTCACTCACATAATTCTTAACAAAGTTGTTTGAAACTTTCAAGTACTCACACAACAATACTATTATCATATATATAATGGTTTCCTAGCTATTACATCAAAATTATTTCCCTCTCCCTGGAAAAATCGTAGCCATGGATTCACCCCTATATTTTTGGGTGTTAGTACACGATTTTTGTCTCATGACACTTGTAATCTCTCTCTCTCTAGATATTAGGACTGTGTTCCCCACTCAGCGAGTCATAGCAATATTTGTTCATGGCCACCCATCTACTATTTTTTGTCATAAATATTATCCTGAAAATTTCTCTTACAATCATCCTTAACCAAGGACAAGTGTCAAGAACATTCTTGCACACTTGTTAGTTCAAACATAACATATTTCTATTCCAAAACATAATCTGAATTTTAAAGTATGTAAAATAATTAGCCAAGTTGTGGTATATTACATCCACTAGTTATGTTAAAAATTTGCACCCTTATTGGATCGTTTCCTTAGAGAAACCCTAGAAGAGCAGTCACCTCTAAGTGAGCACTTAAAGCTAGAACAAGGTTAAGCCTCCAATACACCAGATAGTACTTCATACACACACCTTGTACACTTTCTCCAAACATGTTGTTGATGAAGAATTAGGGATGTAAATGGACAGTTTATTCAATTAAATGGAGGATAGTTCTACACAACATAAATTCCTTCCTTGAATAAGCTTCCAAAGCATTTATGCTAACAAAAATGTATCCAAACAATAAATCCAAGGGTTCATTTTTTATGACCAAATGCATGAAAGAGATAATGGCTTTCAAGTGTGGGTGTTTATATGTATTGCATGAGTTCTTTTTCATTATAGTAACAAATGGTGTAACCTTGTATCCCTGTTAGTTAGATATTAGCACAACTACATTGTTAGTGGTTGATATACTATACTGGGCACCATTTTCCACTACTTTTAATAATGATGTTGATGTATATCAACTACTCTAATAATAATAGTTGTGCTAGTATTATGAGTTAATGTCAATAATGTTGATTTTAATATTAAGGAAAAAAGTCTATTTATTGTTGTATAATGCATTTCTCAATGAAATCAAATAGATACTTTCTCTCATTTGGGGATGGTATTTAAGAGTAAAAATTTGGCTCAATTTAACTATATTAGAGAATTCTCATTGTTGAAGTATTACTAGGATGTGTTATAAGAAAGTGAGTAAATATGTTGATGATGATCTAGTCACCTTGAAGGTTTATGTCATATCCATTGCTTCTGGATGATGCTAATAATGAGGGACAATTTTTTTATTTATTTAATTTGTCATGATACATTGATACATTGGGGTGTGAAGGCTTAGCTTGAACTCCTTTATAATAACTTTTCCCTTTAAATATATAGGGAGGCTTGATTGAGTTTCTGCAAACAAAAGTCTGGTTTCTTAGTTTTTCTCACTTTGTTCTGCTTTGGTGTAGTTGTTTTGTATCATTAATTCTTGTTTATTTTGTATGATTTAGAAAACATTGATACTTGAAATTCCAATTCTAAAAATATGGGAGTCTATGATGTAACAATGAAACACACACACACACAAATTATTTAAAATTTAAAAAAATCTTACATCTCTCTCTAAAATGATATTCATTTCTTGTATCATCCATATACCAATTTGTATTTGTAGTTTTGAAGGATAAATCCATATTTTTAGTAGTATTTGTAGTTTTGACGGAATTGTTTTTAGTAGCAATTACTTTTGTTAATGCATTGGGGTTTCCATTGGAATAAAAGCAAGTCATCCAAATCAAGTTCCTTGCCACATTTCTGTGCAGAAAATATTGATTCAACCAAATTACTATCGATAATATTTTTATTTAAAATATTTTTAATGCTCGTGAGTAGACTATATTACACATCAAAGCGTAATAAAACCCCATAACCACAAATATAATTGAAATGAAAAAGTAGAAATCACGACACCCTTATTTTGGGGATCATAAAGGAATATTTTTTCCTAAAATTGTTGGGGCCTTTCACATCTTAAGTTATGGTCTATTTTCAACACTCGATATTATATTGTATTATAGAACATGTTGTAATCTAGAAATCGATAATGCCACTCTATTTAACTTTTGAAATTGGTTGATGACCAACTTCTTACTTTTCCAATAATTTATTTGTAATAGCTAGGTCTAGGTTTTAGGTCATTGTTGAACATATGTTATATGCCATATTCATTGGGAAAAGAGAGAATAATGAATCAGTAAGACTCGTTGGACATGTTTTCATTGGCTAAAAATTAGAAGCATAATAGCTCATATATGATAAGTTTATCCAACAAACAAATGGAGAGCGTACTGTTTAGCTTAACTTGTTCTAGTAAAGTGGTGCAAGTGCACTATTTGGAAAAATCTATGGGAAAGTCAAGTACAAATCGAATCATGGATTTCGGTTTTGCTTTGGTTATAAATGTTTCACAACCATCCCTCCTTGGCAATCATTAATGCTACCATAACACTATCATGAGTGTATTCTAATTTATGACATGGCATTAAAGTGACCATGGTTGGAAAGTGCACTATTGTTTGTAAATGGTGCAACCAAAATATTTAGCTATCACCTTGCAATGGGATGAAATCAAATCAACTATGTGTCTCTTCTATTATGCTTATTGATTATGATTGGATTCTTAGTTTATGTTAGGTAATAGTTAGCAAACCTAAAATTGATCCTAATCAACAAACTTCACTAATTAAGTCTTCTTCTGCAAGCTCAATCCCGCAAGGTTATTTCTGCACTACAAATTTCTGCAAATCTGTTTCCATACTTCTTCTTCTGCAAATCTTCGTTCACAACTTTGGTTCCCCAAATCTCCTACTCGCAATTTCTTTTCTACAATTTCCCTACCGCAATAGTCTTTCCGCAATTGCAGATTGCGGGTTTTCAATTCTCAGTTTCAAAAATGTACTTCCGGAAAATTTCACCGGCAACATTCCTTCCCGTAATCAGATTCTGGATTGTGGATTGTCAATCCTCCTTCCCAATTTTCCAAATATGGGCTTCCACAATTTTTCTCTAGTAACTTTTCTTCTGCAATTAAACTTTCCGCAGCTTTAACAAACTTGCAACTTCGCATTATGGAACTCATCCTCGACCATTGATCTCTACGGTTTATTCTTTATCCATTGATATGAGATCAAGTGAGGATATTCACCTTATCATTGTTGATCCGTTCTTTTCCCTACACCTTTTTCTTGCGGAATTCATCCAGAACCGTCAATTTGTCTAAATCACATATTTTTAACACAAACTGTTATCGGTAAATTGATTCATGGAAAGATCAATTTCCTCTCTGTTGCAGTCATGTGAATACATACCCATCTTCATGAATTCTCTAATTATTTCTATCAATATATACAGAGAATTTATGCATACTTCGGGTTATTGAAAAGAAAAACAAAAAATTTACAAATATTTATATAGAAACTGCAATTTTGTTCTCCATTTCATTAACCACTGCATACTAAATTACACACTCACTGCTCACTCTCTCAAATCATCTCATATCCTATCTTCTATCTGATTATTAGTTTGACAACTTAATATAGATTTTTGTCAACCTGTCAGATTCAAATAGCAAGATTTGAACCCCTAAGAAAATAAATCTACAACTAACTTATCCTTGATCAACATCTTGCAATATTTGAGGGCGTCACTTGAAAATTTCCTTTTATTACAAAACCAAATTCAAGTAATTAAAAGCTAAACCGATATTCTAGAAAAATTACATGGGAGAATAAAAATAACATCGTCTGCTCGATCAGAAAATAGATCACTTTGACTTGATGTTCCTGTATCATACTCGAGAGGAAGAAAACATTTCTTCAATAGTTGTAATATCCCGAATTTTATATCTAACACTTATAGGCATGTGCCTATTGATTATGATGATTATATTGATGTTTTATTTCTCTCTCTCTCTCTCTCTCTCTCTCTCTATATATATATATATATATATATATATATATATTGGGTCAAAGACCCCACTGCAGATGAACATGATGATTTGTTTTATACATTGGGTGTAAGCCAATTATTGATGATATATATATATATATATGCTTACTTGTGTTGGGCATGGACTCTGAAGCACATGAGATGTTTTGTGTTGAGCAGGAAGCTCTGGAGCACATGAGTGATTGATGATTTGTGTTAAGAGAGGAGCTTTGGAGCACATGAGTGATCGATGATTTGTGTTGAACAAAAATCTCTAGAGAACATGAGTACTTACCTTTGTGTTGAGCAGGAAGCTCCAGAACACATGAACATATAATTGGAAGTGTTGGGCATAAGCCCTGGAGCCTTCCATGTTGGTGTTGAGCATAAGCTCTGGAGCATCGGATCCTTGGCCATTGTATCCCTAGGTGTATCGTACAAGTACATTCTAGCATTAGTGTTGAGCGAAGAGCTCTAAAATTGCACTAGGTTGTAACTCTGTGTTAAATCATTGAGTATGGGCTCTGGTAAGTGCTAGGGGTTACTGAAAATAATTTAATAAAATTCTAAGTGAAAACAACTCGATAAAAATATTGATATCATCATACTTATTTATAAGTGATTAAATGAAATTTTGAATTTCTCTATTCTCATCAAGGCCTAAAGAACTACCACGTTATACGAGGGAACTCCAACATGCAAGGATGTTTAGAGTTTCCTAGCCTAGTAGACTTAACCATCTACTTACTTGACCTTAACGAAGAAGTGTCATTAAGTCTAGGGATCATGGTAAATGATTCCCAAAGATAAATGTTAACAAGTGTTATATTATTATGTACTTTATACATGGTATTTATAAAGAATTAAATATATTTATAATATTAATGATTAAAGAAGAAAGAAAAGCTCCATCCATTATTATTTATTATGTAAATATAATAAATGGTCCAAAGCCTACAAAGTCTAATTAGGAACTAGTTGAAAGTTCCTACGTTAAAATATTAATAATTATCCAAAGTAATTCAAAAGGGTTAAATAAAGAAACCAAGGTTTTTTTATTTAACTGTCCCGTAGATTGAAAAGTCTGTCTATAAAGACTCAAGCCAATGAAAGGTTTGGGGTCCTGATATATCATATGGGGGAGTCATTTTTATGCCTGTTTTGCTCCTAAGAGAATTCTTGGATAACATTTTCCTCAAAAGAAAAAGAAGAAATGATCTAGACCTAATATACAAGATAGGAAATCCTACCCTAGGAGCTCTAACCTACTTCCATGTTGGATTCCAGCTCAGGGTGATCTGGATTGAAAGCAGGAATGGTCCGGGGTCATGGTTTGGTGGAACATGGTAGTTCCTAAGTGTTTTGGTCATAAAAAATGGAGGTCATATCAGACTTGAATTGTTAATGCTAGTTATTTGAGGGTGTGTGTTCAACCATTAAAAGAGATTCAAGTTACACGTATGAATCCCTGGACTGTCTATTCTACATTCCTAGAATAAATGCTATGTATGTTAGGTAAATGATTACATTGCATTTTCCTAACTTAATGTATATTTTTATCTGTTTAAATATTCTAGGGTTTGTATTTTAAATATTAACCCTAGGTTGTAAGATATTTTATATACCAGGTTTATCTAGGGTTTATTTATTAGTTTACTTCTACAAGTTTAATTTCTCCACAAATGTTCATTGAGGGCTCTGCACCCTTGTTTTAATTCCTGTATTAATTTTACTAATAGAACTCGGTTAAGTACAAAGTAGGTTTATTTCATATCTGTTATTTATCTGCCCCTTTTGTCTTTATACTCTATTGACATATTCCATTTGTCAAGAGAGGCATGTTTTAGAATTACTGAAAATAGTTCAAAGGTAAGTTATATATATACCTGTAAGTATAAACTTACAACATAGACAACCTAAGATATTATATACAAACTGAAATACTATATTATATATATATATATATATATATATATATATATATATATATATATAT